>JAHBCN010000474.1:0-181334 GCA_019359885.1 Listronotus oregonensis | reverse complement strand
AAAATATGGTTTAAAAAAACCCCCAAAAAGGATTTTTTTCTATTATGTTGAAAATGTCAATCGATTGGTTGGATGTGGCGCTACTTCATTTATTTACTGTATCTAAAATACAACTACAGTACATACAGACCTATCGGTAATTGAATTAAAATAATTCAAATATAGTATTTAATTTCTTTTCAGTTATTGAATTAGTTTAAATTAATTATTTTTAGAAAAAGGTAATTGTATATGGATAACCAATTAATAGGATAATGTAATCGTAATTGGTAATTGATTTTCACGAATCCCAAGTAATTCAATTACTTATCAAGTAATTTGATTACGTTTAAAGTAATTCGATTACCTAATAAATAACTGAATTACTACGAAAAATTTCAATTTCCTTCCTTTATGGACAATTTGCCGGAATTTTGGCCAGCCAGATCTTGAAACCCGGCGGGCCGCTTTGAATCCAGCGAACGCCGCGTCCGCGCCGATTTAGTATTTTTGATTGATGCTTACCGCCACCGTTTTTATACCTTTGTTTGTAAAAAAATCTGGTGATGTTTGGGGTGGAAAAAAATATTTTATTGTCATTTAATGTTGAAATTGCCAAGAAAGCAGTTTAAATAATGTGACGTGCGCATATGATGCATCTTAGTATAAATAATTTATTTGTTTAGTGTATCGAGTTGAATATACGGGGTAATTTACATAAAGTAATTGCTAAAATGTTCAATTACTTTTGGTTTTAATTAATAATTGAATTAACCAAAAAACATGCTGGTGATCGAAATTTACTACTACTTAAGAGAGTAATTGGTAATTGTAATTGAATTACTTTTTAAAAGTAATTGCGACTGCTCTGAGCACCTACATACATTTTGTAGGTTGAATTGAGTCTTATTTTCCAAGAATGGTGCAATTTACACAAAATGGACAAAAAGACAAAATTATCCCTTACGTCTGAAATTTTGCACATGGACTCAACATTGCATGTAGAAAAACTTTTTCCAGTAACTTTTCTATATTTTCCCCACTTCTGAAATTTTTTTGGAAAAAAAATATCAGATTAGGCTAATAACGAGATTACTAGTTTTTTGGTTAATTTTCATTAAAGCAGAAATTGATGCCAAAGTAAAATTTTAAGTAAAATTGTATAAATTTTTCTAAAGAGTTTTCAGCAAAAACATACCTGCCATCTCTTACATCCAACAATTCTTGTTTACTAGCAGATAAGGTTAATTACTGCTTAACACTTTACTTAATAAGTTCCCGGACTAGTCAAGAAGAACATCTTTTTTTTTTTTAATTTGACTCTATTCATCAACATACTCCGCCTGAAGGGTAATTCATTGTTCCAACGATTCTCTAACTTTTATATACCATATTTGTAAAATAGGTATTAGTTTCGGTAATTACTTCTTTATTTGAGCCAAATTTCTTTTCCTGAAGCATCTTTTTGAGGTCTGCAAAATAGTTGGGGGCCGATCTGGAGAATACGGTGCATGGGGTAGCAATTCAAAGCGTAATTCATTTATTTTGACCATCCTTTTCATGACTCGTGATACAGTGCATTGTCTTGGTGAAACAGCATTTTTTGCATGTGAGGCCGTTTTGTCTTGATCTTTACAGTCAATTGATCCAATGTTACCATACAGGTGTGGAAAGTTTAAAACCGAAGATGGACGTTTCGCCAGTAAAACAAAGAAAACAAATTAACCGCCAAAACAGAGTGAGATCGAACTTAAACTAGGACATACCAAGGAAGTTTAAAGGTGTATGGAAGCCCAATGCTATGGCCTATTCGATCAAAACATGTCCAGCCCAGTATCAAAATAACTGTCGAGTTGGCCCCACCATTTGTTTTTAAAAATAAATTAGTTTTTTGGGTTTTCCCAATTTTTCATTATCAACTTTTTAAGCTCGATATACTGTACAAAATAATATTTCGGAGACTGTTACAATGGATACTCAGGTACCAAAGGTTACTAAACATTTTTAACCACTGTTATTCTGTCTTATGAATGTTTGTTATTACTGAAAAGTATATGCCTAAAAAGCAGTTAGAAAAATTTTTCCATTTTAATGTACAACCACAATCTTAGGATTAAAATTAAACTCATTTACACTATCTTGCCCCTTCTTTTATTAAAATTGGTGATAAATACATAATACTATCTTAAATGTTTGAAATTTACTTTAAAAAATCGTGTTTTTATTTATTTACAAAGATTTTGGTAAAAATACAAAACTTCCAAAATATCGACCATTTAAAAAAGGCAGTAAAAGCGGCCCATCTATTCTTTCCATATATATAAGATGATATAAAATCCAATATTACACAATAATTTAAATATTCTATAGTACTATCCTTTAATAACCAACAATTTTGTGCAAAAAATAAAAAAAACAAGTGAATGTTGGAATTTGACATTTGATGTCAATTTTATAGATAGTAACAAAAAATTACGGAAATCCGGCCCTGACATACTATTCATTGCGCAAATTCCGGGGGAACCCCCCTTTTCCCGCTGCCCTGCACGCCTGGACAATTTTGTTCTACAGTATTGGGCTTCCATAGACCTTTAAACTTCCTTGGGACATACGCGCCAAAATAGCTTAAACTGCGTACGCTCGATGAAGGGTAATAAATATGCAGGCGGGAGCGGGCGGCAGTATGTCTAAAATCGCCGGTCTTCGCTGTTTGAAACAGCGCTTGATAAAAGCATCGACACACTGCGGGCGCCCCACTTCTTTTACACGGTTAAAGGCGTTGTCCGTTGCTGTTTGATCATTATACTTTATCCCTATGTTTGGTTTTGAATTTTCCACATCTGTTTAATATTGGCTATTGAAATGGTTTTCTTACCTCTTAAGATAATAATGAACAAAATAATGCGTATCCCAAAATACGGATGTCAAACCTTGGCAGCTGACTTTTTAAGTTTTTGGTCGCTTCGGGACTTTACTGGCTGCTGTCAGTCATCCGAAAAGATCTTTTAATTTTAAGTTTATAGTAGTAGATCCATGTTTCATCTATTTTTTTATATGCCTGCAAGATATCCTTTTATGTCGGTTAAATTGTTCCAAAAGTTCTGAAATTGACGCGTTGTTGTTTTGGTCCGCTATGAGGAAATGCGGCACCTATTTTAAAAGCCTTTTTCCCATGCCCAAGTTTTCTTTTAAACTTGTAGATACATTACCTTCTGATGCTTTGGGGTATCGGGTATCTCCACAATTTTTTTGATTGACCAAAACCATTTTGTGATTTTTTTAAAATGTTTTCCCGGAACATTTTATCATCTGTGTTTGTCGACCGCGTTTAAAGTCAGCATACCCTCTAATATTTAATTTTTCTGCTGGGTTAAACCCCTTTATCAAGCAAATGTTTGGCTTTATCGGTTTTTTTCCATTAAAAACAATGTTTAATCCACACATATTCTTCTTTATACACTGTTTTGAAAATACTGTTACTTACACTGTAACTTCAGGACTAACGTCGTTTTTTATGCAATTTTAAAAACGTATGTTTTTAAGGTTAATCCATTCAGAAATCATATGGGTATGTAAACAGTGGTGCCCTCTTTAAATTAGACCGGGAACTTGAATTATGTATTGTCGATATGAACGAAATAGCAATTTACGTACAAGACCGGGAAATGGTCTATTAAAGTACAAGTCTAGATGTTTTTTGTTTGTTGTGTTTGATGGAATTTCAAGACGAGACTTTAATGAAATTTTACGGCCGTGTATCGTACAATGTTTTATTTCATTTTAATTTATCTTTTTTTGATAAGTCAATTAAAGTGTAAATATTTGGATACTATGAAGGTGTCAGTTTGTAAAAATATTAATAAACTGCTACAATAATATAAGTTGTTGAAGCGACGGCGAAATTTATCCCGGCCGTCTTCCAGAAGATATCAAAAAGAATATGAGATATCTTGTAAATCGCGCAAAACTTACAATGTAGAGAAAGCAGTCAACGAAAACGTTGGCTTACTTCTTAAATGTGGTAAGTGTAATTAGCTTCAATAATAAATTATGGTAGTTTATTAATTTTGTTGGCTTTTGTAGTCAAAAAAGTACAACAATTCGACATTGTGGGCGAAATTCTCTAGGTAAAATCAATGTTGATGGTCAATGAGAACGTAGATATTTTCAAATTTTTAAAAGTAATAGCTTTCCTAAAAAAAGAGTCTGTGGCTTATCAACCAAATCAGTCCAAAAGTGCTAAAGAAAAATCGACGGATCTACAAGCACGGATCCTAATTTATTGTCAGCATTAACCATACCAAAACTTATGTTAAAAGGGTGTTCTGTAATTGAAGAAAAATTTTCCAAAAAAATTCCGTCAATATTGCAGGTTACTTCAAAAAACATCCCAGAAAAGGCATTTTTTATTGGGTATAGAAAAGATAAATGTGTGAGCCAACGAGTGACATCCATTCAATAGGAGTAGCACCCAGCAAAATTGCTGACTGTTTTGAAAGGGGGCCCATCCTGAAGGGAACAGGGCATTGTTTTCGAAGGACTCTCCGCTTTTAAAACGCTGGGCCGATATGTTAGTGTACTAAAGGGGTCACGGTGGCTGGAAGGGGCACGTCTGTGGAAAAAAAAATACGTGGAAGATTTTTTTGAAAAAAAAAAACAAAGGTGGCTCGAATGATCCAGGGTGGGAAAACGTTTGGGCAGGTACTTCACTATAAAAGCCAAGCCCCAACATCTTTGGTAGCCAAAGTAGAAAATAAAAAGTGTACTTGTTCCTGTAAATTGTTCAAAATGAACCCTGTGATTTCAGTCTGGTAAAGTTACTTTACCTCTAGTAATGTAATGTATTGTTTTCCGCCCCCAAAAAACAACGTAGAGTAGTATCTTATGAAATAAGTAAATTTTAAAATATTTTTATTAAGAAACTATAAAGTAATGTTAGAATAATATATTTTCTGAAAACGTTGCTGAAAAAAGGATTTTAGGTATGAAAATTGTTCCAAATCAATAATGCCCTTATTTTATTAAAAAAATACGTTATTTTATGAGAATCTTACTTGGAGAGATACCAGTAGACATTTTAAACTCGGTGTTGCAATCTGAGAATGAATCTCGGATAATCTATTGACAGAGTTCGTAATGCCATTTAAAATATTGTTAATAGTTCTGACTGCAGCTCCAGTATTATCAGTTCCGATGGCGTTCGATTTCTGCACTGACAACAGTACTTCCGGTGGAATAATTTTATTATTTTCATCGGTGCTTGTCTTGATTCGTAGCACACCATAATAAATTTATTAGTGTTGATATTTACCTTTGAACTCCCAATTTTTTATATTTGGCCTTTTAGTATAGAGCGGTACTACACTTAAAGCCCAAAGTACTTATTACGTTTTAAGCACGATCGGACGTTCTCAATTTAAAAATAAATTATTTTAAAATGGCATTCATTTCATGTTTTTTTTCAATAATAAACAGTCTTCCCCCGTTAAACATTCTCAAAATTGGCTGGACTCATGCTAGAAGTACCAAAACCATCCTAAATTGAGCATGGTTGTTTAAGCTGGTAGGAAATGCGGGCGGTAAGTTAAATTTCGTGCATCGTGCCTAAAAGAATTTAGTATTCATTTTTAGTAAGAGCGAGATTTTACCTTCTTCAGATGAGTTTGTTGTTTGATCATTTACATTCGAAATTTTTCTTGACTTTGGCGGAACATTTTTTAGCTCCTACATTTGCTTCAATAGTCTAACTGATCTTTTAAATTATTACATCTTGATTCAGCCATCTCTAATTGTTCTTCAATTTAAAAATATTTCAACAGGTTTTACAATAAAATTAAAAGATTCTCTAAGCCAATTTAGTTCTTGCTTTGGGCCACATGTCTGACTAAAACAATTAGCAGAATAATGGTTTTCTAGTAACGGAGACAGAGCAAATTGACTTTCAAACGCCGCGCCCGACCATATTTGCTGAAAAAATCCCATGTACCATACCCTCGGTTAGCAGACCGATAAAAGTGCAGCTTAAATGTTTTTTTTTAAGAAATGGGCAAAAGATCGATCAGAAAAGGTAGCTTTTTATACAGTGTGTATCAGCCAAGTGAAATAAATTCGATAATAAATGGGGGCGTGTTCGAAAAAATGCTCGGATGGCGATTGGATTTTTGCGCATTTTTAATAAAATCTTTTTATACAGGGGTCATGTAACGTAATACCAATTTATAAGTTTAAATTTTCTCTCTTATATTTCAAATGCTAATTTTGAATATTCTAGACGTAAATAATGTCCTATACCTATTTTTAACTGTTTTAAAAATATTAAGTTTTCAGATCTATTGCATTTATTGCCTTTGCATGTTGCACACTTATTGAGGGTTATTCTTTGTTGCGACTAGAGGTGACCGCCGGCCGTGGGACAAGCGTGGACAGAAAGAAGAATTGGGGTATAACTTTTATATTTCACTCCGCGTGCTGACTGGTCGGCCTGGAGGAGTATACAGGGTATCCCAAAAAAATACTCACCATTCAGTAAAGACTTTCCGACCAAAAAATGGGAAAAACCCCTTGGGGCATATTTTTAGACAATAATTTAAATCTAGTCATCCTTGATAAAGACCCGAAAAAATTTTAAATGTCAAAGTCAATTCTAGGTCTCCGGATCTCAATCCAATAGACTTTTGGCTTTGGGGTTATCGAAAAAACAGTTTAGCATATCCTACCCAATAATAAAGATGTGTATTGTTCGCATTTATGGAGCTTCAGCACAAATTAACAACAAAACAATAAACCATGTAGAAAACAATTTTATTCCTGTTTTTTTCGCACGATTGAACAAAATGGTGAGCATTTCAACACTTTTCTTTGTAAATTTAAATGTTTTTGTTTTATTATGTGTTTAGTTGTTTTTGTTAATAAATGGTTTAAATTTAAACATTTGATTTAAATTTCAAAAATTCTTTATTTCATTATTCAAGATAGCCATAATTTTAAAACAAACATAAGTGATTTTTGTTTTTATTTTTGGACGTAGAGTCTACCCCCAAATCGTGGTGAAAACCCGGGGTATATAGCGCCGGAATTATCACGCAAAGGCGAAATACTTTTCCCGCCAATCAATCAGCATGCAGAAAGAAGTATATATTCCTCTGGGACCAATCACTAAATGGAAAGAAAAAAAAGGTTATAAGCCTATTTTTTACTCTCTTGCACGCTTGTTCGCAAGGTCAAGAGGAAACTACCCCTTAGTGGGTCAAGCATGCAAAGGCAATAAACCCCGAAAGCACCTAAGACTTTCAAAACAGTTGAAGATAGGTATAGGATATTGAAAAAATATTTCTAGAAAAATTCCTAAAAGAACCCAAAAACAAATAATGTACAGGGTGTCGCTTCTATTTATTTATTATCAATTTATTCCTTTTTGGTTTTTACACACTAATAGATGGCAATTTTTGGAAAACTGCGTGCTAGTAAATTGTGAACGTACCATTATTTTTTTTTACCTAATTTTCATTAACTTTAAGGAAAGGTTGTTTTATTAATTTAATTTTATAAATATAACCACAACCTTTGAAAATGGCAATCCCTGTCAAAATCTAATATTTTTGTTTCAAATGGAAATTTCATCACAAGACACAGTCGGTTATCAGCAAGATTTTCAGCCTCCAAACAGAGAGCATGTGGTTATTTTAAGAAAAACTGCCAAGAGAAAATGTGATCGGTACATATTAACACTGGGATTGGCTTATCATGAATTAGGAATAAAGTAACCCTCTTTACTTCGCAATACAATAAAGGAGAAACAATAGAAGATTTTAAGGTCAGTTAAGAAATAATTTATTATTTAGTTTTTTTCTTTCTCTTGGGATAGTTCACTTAATAGATCAGGCCTTATCTCTTTTGGGATTTGCATATACGAGGTGGCAGGCATGTTTTTGCTGGAACACCTTTAGAAAAATGCTTGTAACATGACTTGAGATATGCTTCCCCTCAGAAAGGTCCGAAATATTTTTAGTCCAGTAACTAAAAACCTAAAAGTACCCAAACCTGTAAATAAATCTGTACAATTTTTATTTTTGGCGCAATTCTTAGGCTTTGCGGATGCTTTCGAGCAAAAAAAGTTTATCCGAGGGGAACCCCTGAAAAGGCCCCCGGTTTTCCGCGAATATCTGCCAAAATATGCGAACTAGAGAATTTTTATTTAGACAAAACATAAAGATCACCTCGAAATATGCAAAAATAGTCCTTACCTTTTTTTTCGCAACTCCAATATTTTTCGCAAAAACGGCGGTCGAAAAATCCATTACATTTCACATTGGATATATGTGGCTAAACGGCTAAAAATGCAGATGGGCAAAACCATTTTTTATCAACACGCAAGAAAGATGGTGAAGCAAACTTTCTGGGATCATTGAACACTTGCTAAGGTCTCATTATTAAAAAAAAATGTTAATAACAACCAATTTTTTAAAAAAATATCAATAAATTAATGAGATACTCTTAAAATATTGTGAAAAAAAACTTGACCGATTTTTTAAATATTCTAGAAAAATCAGAATGAACCCAAACTCATATTCAATGATAGGTACGGGTTTTTCCAGTTCAATAAACTTTGAATGATTAAAATATGTACATTATTGCCCGAGTAATGAAATAATTCGTCCGTCCCCTTATAAGTGAAGATAGCGGCATTCTAGGGAACATTTGGGTCCCGTTATCCCAAAAAGTGTCGATTTTTTGAAAAGGATTATAAGAACCATTTTTGTAGATTACAAGACGATCTTCATTTTTTGTTTTAACAAAAATTCTCCAATTTGCATATTTTGACAGATATTAGCGGGCCTTGAGGGGCCATTTTCAGCCCATTCCCACCCGTTAATGTTGATAATTATAGCTTTGTCCCTTCATTTATTGAACTATTGTCTAATAAAAAAAATATGAAGGAAACACAAACTTTTTCTAATCTAATTGCTCATACCTTTGTAAGTACTGGTCGTCAAAAAAAATGAAAAGAGACAAGTTGAAATCGCGGAAGTATTACTTTTTCGAAATAGCAAAAGGCCAAAAACTTAATCTTTGTCCCTTTGTTTCTTTTTAAACCCCCATATTCTTTCCAAACAGAACTTCCCTGCTATGATAAAATATCCTTTTTTTTATTGCTATTTTGCTACAAGCAAAATATATTTTAATATTTTTTTATCAATTCTATCTTGTAGGAAATTTAATAGCCAAACTTATTTCTTTTTACATTTTTCCGTACGACCAATACTTTTAATGTTATTACTATTAGCAATTAAATCAGAAAAAACACACATCTTTTTCGATTTTTTTCATCTTTGGTTTTTTTGTTCAAATGTTCCAAAAAAATTTCTAAGAGGCAGCAATTCCAATTTTGCTATATACATTTTTTAAGGAGTTTTTTTTTTAAAAACTTTTCTATAAAGCCCTTTGTATCAATGTAACTAATTCTGTCTATTATTTAGTTTTGATAAAATAAAGATAAGACATTCAGCATGGTGGGATACCACAAGTATGTTTGGTTTTTTTCGAGGACATATGTCCGCTTTAAAAGCAGCTTGCATGGCTTTCAGAGTTATTTTTTTCCTCCACAAAAAAACCAACCCCCAAATTTTCTAGATATAATTTGGGGGCTCTTTATTTTTTAACTTTTTTAGCAAATACAAGACTTTTATGTCGAATCGTTTGAAGAGCCGAAAAACCGGATTAGCGAGCACTCGGTTTATTCCCCTCTTTACTGAGGCCAAATTTATAAAACTCGCAGATGGAAGTTATCGTGGAAACCGTAGGGTTTGCCGAAATTTTAAAAATTCCCTACCTATCTCAAAAGAACCGAATATTTATCCAGCTATTGATATAGGGCTTTGGAATGAACCAGGAATTAAAAAACCAAAGAATAATTCCAGATCTTATGGACAATACAATTCCCCTTTCTTTCCATAGGCAAATTTAGAAGATCATCAAACTTTAAGTTGCTTGGATGCCTTTGAACTTTCCGAACTAATTGACGATAAAAGATCACGAAACGCCAACTCGTGATGGCTGGAAACTTTTAAAACATTAGATGAGAAGCTATATTACAATGGATGTTGCTGAAAGAATGTGCGCTTCGCAAGTAACTTTTTAAGGCAGTTCCCCGTAATACACGAAAAACTTTAAGGGTAAGTCGGCTATCATAATACATCCTTCAAGAACAGACTTACAAGCGGATTTTATTCTAAAAGCCATGGTCTCGGTAAACCAATTGTCGCTACCAACAAGGGAATCGCTACGAAGCTGCTCCAAAACCGAATCTCTGGTATAACAACAAACCCGACCCAATTGCCATGGCACAAGTTATGAAAAGCTTATGATGAGTCCGCATCTACAGTCTTTTATGGGAGAAATTGCTAAGGACGCTTTTCATAAAAACTATTCATTTAGGAGTTTCTGCACTAAAGTAACAGCGTTGAATTTAAGGGGTTTTAAATCTGTAGATCCCTCTCTTAAAACACTGGAAGATAATAAAAAAACATCCTAGATTTATTCATCTGTAGAAAATAATAGTTAATAAAATTATGATGTAATTAGTAAGCGATGTGTTTTATTTACCTTGTAATCTGATATCATTTGTTTTTCTGCCAGACTTATCGCCGCTGCCTTGAAGCTCATTCCTGTTTGTCTGTTCTGTAAAAAAATCTACATTCTAAAGTCTGTGTGTTGTACAAAGTGAGCAAGCAAAATGGCTATAAAAACGAAATATTGTGTAATAATAAATATAAAAATGAACGATGTTTGTTTAAGCGTTTCTTTTTGTACTAAATATATTTTAAAGCATTTTGGCTAATTTGGTTATAGTGAAAACGGAAATGGATAATGGTTGTTCACATGTTTTATTTTAAAAGTTTCTTTTCAGTTTCCTTTTTTGTTGTATGTACAGGGTCTCTGATTATATTTACGTGACATCTGGAGCCTCTATTTTTAAAGATAGAAAAAATGGTTTATATAAAAATTGTAGGTTTTTCCCATATTATTTTTTAAATCTATCAGTAAAAAAAAATATTGTATAAAGAAAATGAAAATATATGAGCAACTTCAACTTTTTTAAATGGATCACCCTGTATATTATGGGCTACAACAAAAGATCTTTTTTTATGATTTTAATATATATATATATATATATATATATATATATATATATATATATATATATATATATATATATATATATATATATATATATATATATATATATATATATATATATATATATATATATATAACGAAGGTACTAAATTTCTTGGGTATCGGTCCAAGGGAGGCTAATTAAGTGAAACACTTCTTAGTTAACGAGCTTTCGAAAATATTTATTTTCTTCCTCAGGTTACAATGGAAAACAAAAAAACATACAATCAAAAAAACGGCAATCTTTCCAATTTTAGGTATACTTACAACTAAATGCATTTTTTAGAAGTTGGTAACATCAACAACAGCTGAGTTTTACAATGTATGGTAACAGGATATCATTTAGTTTTTGAAAAATTCATATTAATGTTTCTTAATAATTGCTGATACATTTTTAAAATATTTTAATTGTTGTTAAATGTAAGACTAGTACAGCTGGATGGATTTCTAACCACTTTATTCGGTTCAGGGTTTTTCTCCTCTAAATATTTTGTCTTAAAAATTTTGAGGCAAATCATCAACAAATCAGGCAGTATTTCTTGTAGAAATAACAAAATGAATCACCAGTCAAATTACATAGTTGAGACATCATCAATAAATTTTAAAGTCAATGTTGGGCGGTGTTGGGATAACTTTCTTTTAGGACCTGTCATTTTACCAGGTAATTTGACTGGTGATTCATTTCTGTTGTTTCTACTAGAAATCTGCCCGATTTGCTTAAATTTCTAATTTAAGACAAAATCTTTGATTTCAACTGACGGTGCTCCGGCTCATTTTGCTATATTGTTAGGAACTATTTACATCAAGTTTTGCTAATCGCTGGATTGGTCGGGGTCGAGATGCCTATTCCGTGGCCACCCCGTTCGCCCGACAAACACCTTTGGATTTTTCAGTCGGGGATGTAAAAGACTTTGTGTATATGGTTCCGATTTTAAACGAGGATCATTTAAGAGAAAGAATCATTGATGGAGGCGTTTCAGGTTGAAACCAAATATTTTTCAAAGCCTTAGATTTTCTTTAATAAAAAGGGCTCGTATTGTTACAAATGAATGGAGGTCACGTAGAACAAATAATGTAGGGTCATTATTCTATTATTTTATTATAATAAGTAATTTAGCATTAATTTTAAAAAATCATTTACGTTTTTTTGTTAACTTGTTAAAATGTATCTAGATTTTAAAATTAAGATATCTAATAAACGGTTCTCAGCACATTTACTAAGAATACTTTTTTTACAAAGAAAAGATTGGAAAATTGGAATTTTTACTAGAACTTTATTATACGGGGGTACAAAAAAGTTTTGGTATTTTTAAACATGCAATATACCGCAGGTGGCGCCCTCTGCAAGGTATAGCGAATCCGTGAACGTATCAAAATTCCTCGTTCCAAAAAACCCCCTCACACCAAATTTGTATTTATTATTTTATGAAACACTCGATTTTCTATTTTAGACGCCCTGTATATTGAACACCGAGCGCCCAATTAAAAAATGGCATAACGAAAGTCGCATTATTCTGGTCCACCCTATATGTGGCCGGCGGATTGGCCTCCTTTCCGGAACCCTTTTATATATATATATATATATATATATATATATATATATATATTTTATATATATATATATATATTTTATATATACAAAAAAAAAGGTGGGGCACCCAACCGACACGGAGTTTATACGAAAGCCAGTGAAAATTTTTAGAAATTCTTTTGCAGGATGTAAAACAGACGGTAGAGGACCTTCATTTAAAAATATTTGCATTTATACAGGTGATTAAAAAAAAGTACTATATCAAAGTTGTGTTTTTTAAATGGGACACCCTATATTTCTTATCAATTTTGAATTCTAAAAGCAAAAATAAAGCCATGTTTCAATAAAGGTCCCTATACCTAATCCCCACCCTTTTGAAATATTTGCAAATTTCTGATTTTGTAGAACTTTAGTAAACAATTTTTTCATCGTAAATATTTAAACTAGAATTAAATTACCATAGCCAATATTTAGTAAACATACTATTACTACGATATGGTTTAACATTTTATTAAAATATTATACAGGGTGGTCAAAAATAATTTTCTAATATTATGAATGTTCTTTGCAAATAACTCTTTTTTAAATGGAACACCCCGTATTTGACTATTTAATATTATGCAGAATTTTATTACCAATTCATTGATATAGGGTTTGCCTCTACCAAAAACCATTACTTTTTTAATTATTTCGAATTCTGTGTAGATCGTGCATTTAACACTTGTAGTATTTCATCCAATGCACTGGAACACTATCAACTATAATAATAAATTATAAAGTTAAATGGCAAAGCCAAACAAAAAGGTATTAAATATTACAACAAAGTTAATTAACAATTAATGAACGTAGGCTTTCACTGCTAGAATCAATATTGGAGTGGTTTTCCGGGTTTAAGAGCTGTGGTGTGTCGGTCCAAAGTGAGACGCCACGCCGAACACTCCGCCGCTAGCGCCACTGAAGATGACTACCGCCAATGTAGTTGAAAGTTATGTAAGAAAACTTCCCGGACCAGGGAAACCTTAATATTAATTAATACTAATCCTATGATTTCAACAAACTAAACATTATCATTCCTGTGTCTCAATTTAGCAAATGCTTAAAATGGCGTCCATTTACTTCTATGCAAGCACGAATCCTTTTTAAAAGACAGTTTTACATGTTGTAGCATTTTTGGGGGTTATGTCTTGCATAGCGTCTCGAATTCGTTGCTTCATATTATCTGGGGTAGTTGGAGGTACTTGGTAAACTACATTTTTAATATGCCCCACAAAAAGCCTAAACATGTGAGGTCTGGTGATCTTGCCGGCCAATTATGTGTAGCTCCCGACCAATCCACCTATCTGCAAATTGTCTATTTAAAAACTCCCTCACATTTGCGTGATAGGGGCAGGTGCGCCATCTAACTGCAGGCACATCTCCCGTCTAGTCTCCAAGTGGACATCTTCTAACAGTTCTGGCAAGTCGTCACGTAAAAATTTCCAAATTTCTCCCGTTTAAGTTACCATCAAAGAAATGAGGACCTATTACTTTTGTGCCAATAACGCCGCCCACACGTTAATTGACCATCTATGTTGGTGATTTGTTACCGTATCAAATGAGGATTTTCATCACTGTAATAATGGAAATTATGCCTATTTACTAAGCCAATTGTGAAAGGTGGATTCGTCTGAAAACATTACACGATCAAAAAATGTTCGTCTTCACCAAATTTATCCATGGCCCAAATACAAAAATCAATTCGCCTAGCAAAATCCCCATCGAAAGAGCCTGATGTAGCATTATGTGGTACGGATGATATTTATACTTTTTGACAATTCGCCCTACACTACGTCGACTAATGTTTGTAATTTCACTTACTTCACGTTGGCCTACAATGGATTCTCCGTTATAGCACCAAGAACATCAAGTTCTTTTTCCAACATGTCCCAGCTACTGATGTGGTTCCCACTTCTTTTAAAGTCCCGCAACAATCTTTTCTAAAACCCGCTTATCCGGATGGTTTCTTTCCGGTTATTTCTGAGCGTAAACCCTGGACGCAAGTAAACAATTCTCCTCACACTCTCCGATTATTAAGATCATACTAATACGTTCTTGCAAGTTGTAATTTTTCATGATTAACAATAGAATTGAACAAATTAAAAAGCAAATAAACTGACTGACAAAATTAGCTAACCACTAAATTTCATATCTGTCAAATACCAATAAGCAAATAGTAATAACAATCGTAACGTCTCTGTGTCAAAGCCTCCTTAGTTTAAAAATATTTTAATATGGTAATACTATACGTGTTAAATGCACGCACTACACAAAATTCGAAATAATTAAAAAAGTAACGGTTTTAGGTATAGGCAAACCCTATATCAATGAATTGGTAATAAAATTCTGCATAATATTAAATAGTCAAATACGGGTGTTCCATTTAAAATAAGAGAGTTATTTGCAAAAGGACTCAATAATATTAAGTTATTTTTTGACCACCCTGTATAATATTTTAATAAAAATGTTAAACCATATCGTAGTAATAGTATGTTTACTAAATATTGGCTATTGGTAATTTAATTCAGTTTAAATATTTACGATGAAAAGATTGTTTTACTAAAGTTCTACAAAATCAGAAATTTGCAAATATTTCAAAAGGGTGGGGATTAGGATAGGAACCTTTATTGAAACATGGCTTTATTTTTGCTCTAGAATTCAAAACCGATAAGAAAAAAAAGGGTGTCCCATTTAAAAAACATAACTTTGATATGGTACTTTTTTTTAATCCCCCTGTATAAATGCAAATTTTTAAAAGCCCCTCTACGTCTGTATACATCCTGCAAAAGAATTTTCTAAAAATTTTCACGGGCTTCGTATAAACTCCGTGGCGGTTGGGTGCCAATTGTATATATATATATATATATATATATATATATATATTTTATTTTTATTTTTATTTTTATTTTTATATATATATATATATATATATATTTTTATATATATATATATATATAATTTTTAAAATTTTTTGTTATTTAAGGAAAAAATTTTATTTTGGTTATCAACCTAAAAACGGAACATTAACCCATAGATTTTACAAGGGGATAAAAAAAAAAGAAAATAACTATTCCATGATGATTTAATATACATTTAAAACATTTTTTTAATTTTTAATTTTAAAAATTTAAGAAACATTTTGTAAGGGGACTATTTAAATGTAATAACGAATATGTTAAAAATGCTTATATTATTTGATTAGGAATAGATGGAATGGATTTATTTGTTATTTATTATTTAGATTTAATTTTTTGGTAATTTACTTTATATTATGGGTTGGAAAAATTAGAGTTAGATTTTTAAATAGATTATGAATATGGCCGAGTACTGTTCGTTATTACCGGGGTTCTTTATACGAATCATTTCCCTTTAAGTGGGTGATACTTTTAAATCGAATTCCAGGTGAAGCGTTTTTCTATTTCACAAGAATTTTTTTTTTTTTGGGCATAAAATGAATTATAAACAGTTGACTTTTTCTTAGGACTTTTTTTAGGTAAAATATGAAAGGTTTTTGGGTGGCATAAACTATTTTTATGTTGGCCACAAGGCCAAAACCCTTTTTATCATCACTATTAAAACTTAAGAGCCAAGTCCTAAGAGTCCAAACCTTTTTTTTTAATCATGTTTAATTAAAAATATATTGGTAAAACAACACAATATCTTGATAGAGATTTAAAGGGCTAAATATACGAAAAACGCTTCTACAGCTCTACACAAACATAAAGGGAAAATTTTGGGAACATGAATCGTTTTTTAAAACCCCGAATTTACCGGAACCCTCACCAGAAACTTAATTAAGGGGAAAAGATTCATATAAAAAAGAACCACAGGCTCTCAATGACAAACAAGATATCAGCAACCTCAGCCACATATATCATAATCTAATATGTTAACCATCCTAACTCCTAATTTTTAAACCAACCTGTATATAAATTTTGTAAATTACTTTATAAATTAAATCTAAATAATAAAAAAAAAACAAATAAAATCAACATTACTTTTCTAATAAATCTAAAATTCCTAATAACAAAAATAAAAAATAAGCATTTTTTAACATATTCTAAGTTATTTGTACCAATACATTTTAAATAGTCCGATTACCAAGATGTTTCTTCGAGGTGCGTATTTTAAAAATTAAAAATTTTTTAAAACAATGTTTTTCTATTAAATCATCGTAGTGCCATTGTAAGTCGTAAGGGTTTGTGGGTTTTTTTTTGTTTTTCTTTTATACATGTAAAAAACTTAGTTATTTTTTCCCTTTTTTTGTTTGATAAACCAAAAATAATGTTTTTTAAAACAATATAATGCAAAGTGAAAGTAATGTCTTAAATAACAAGTAAAAAAAACTTTTACCAAAAAAAACAAGAAACTTATTATATATATATATATATATATATATATATATATATATATATATATATATATATATATATATATATATATATATATATATATATATATATATATATATATATATATATATATATATATATATATATATATATATATATATTTTAAAAAAGAAATCAAAAAAAAAAGATATTTCGTTGCAGCGCAAATATACAGGGTGTTTCTTTTTAAAAAATGAAAGTTGCCTATATTTTTCCCTTTTTTAGGGGGTTTTTTTTTTACTGATAATTTCAAAAGATAATATAGAAAAAATCCTACAATTTTTATATAAAACATTTTTTTCTATCTTTAAAAATAAAGGCCTCAGAAGCCACGTAAATATAATCAAAGACCCTGTACATATTAAAATTGTAAGTAAAATAAACATTACACAAATTAAAAACTTTGAAATTTATCAAAATCAAATTTGAAGTTTTTACTAACTGTTTAAATCTATGTACTAATTTACATAATTCATTTTATTACCAGAGAAAGGGACGCATTTTAATTACTTACCAGCTGTTTAATAGTACAGTAATAATTTAAAAGACATAACCACCCCGTTGAAGATAAAAGTATAAAAAAATACACTTATATAAGTTAAACTTACCTCTATACAATGGTTACATACACTACAATGTGAACATCTCGGCGGTCTGTAAAATTTACACGTAACACACCATTTCATTCGTACAGTGATGCCATTAATTTCTGCATTTTTGTACAAGGGTGCCCTAAAATCATCATCTCGGTCTTCGTCAGGTGGGGCTAAAAGCATTAAGATGTAAAAAACATCTGGTTTTGACTGGAAAAAACATAGCAATAAAAATGGTAAAGATGCATTTACCTTTTGGTATGATTCCAGGGTCCATGAAGGTGGCCAACGTAAAATTGGCCAAGACGAAAAATGTGATAACTCCTTGACATGCTGGTACCCATGGATGTCGTGGAAGATAGTATTGCGCTCTGAAATACGTTATTATTAATTAAAGAAATAATAAATAATATCTGGAGAAATTGTTAATTTGGGCAAGCTTCACCAATCCGGCCAGCGGTAGCGGGCCGTAAATGCCTCGTAATCTAATAACTAACATAAAATAATAATTATATTTGGGATACCAATACCAATAAATGACTTTTTGATCATTAATAATAATTTTTAGATATAATAATTTAGCGACCTTTAAGAAACACAATAACAGACATACATTGATTTACTTACAATAAATAACATATATAGGTAATTACCA
Organism: Listronotus oregonensis; assembly: GCA_019359885.1. Taxonomy (NCBI): domain Eukaryota; kingdom Metazoa; phylum Arthropoda; class Insecta; order Coleoptera; family Curculionidae; genus Listronotus; species Listronotus oregonensis. The sequence continues at coordinate 162,974 of JAHBCN010000474.1, read as the reverse complement.
AATTGGAATTAAACATTATAATTATAATTAATGAGAGTTATGTAGCTGTAGCTTTCCACTAAATATTGTTTGCAGTTATGGATTAAGTTTACTAGAGGAATTTAGGTCTAAGCAGCAACTTCACATCTCTGATCTGAAAGTTTTAGAGGGTGGTAATACCACAGCACCTAGACTCAGTAGGACCTCTGTAATTTCTCTTGTAGGCGGGAGATTTACTGCGTCGTCCAGCCTATTGATTTAATATATTTATCGGTCTTTTCAGGGCTAGTAGTGCTGGTCTACTGGCTGTATAAATACAAATAGTATAGTTGGTAATGTTGCAACTTTTAATTTCGTGAGCCGCTATGGTTATGTCCGTCAGTTCGGCTTGAAGCATGCTGGGTTCAACACCCATTGTCCAGCCGATTTTCAGATTTAAAGTTGGTGAGTATATGCCACAGCCTGTACCCCCTTGGTCTTTCAGCCGTCAGTGTAAAGATTAATAGTTCCTCTAGACTCGCCCTTTTTTGATATTGTTTCTTTTGTGTTGATTGTGTAGGATTTGTTAAAAACAAGTCTAGCTGCAATTAAGTCCGCTCTTGCCTGTAGAATTGGAAGTTCTTTTTCTACGTGTTTGTATTCAGGCACTTCCCCACCAGGACTTCCCTGAATAAGCTTTTATTATATTGAAAGACAAGAGTTATTATTGAGACTTACTGATCTGCATTTTTGCTTTCAAAAACCAAGTAAAAACTAAAGATCGGTGTACTTTTAGTTAATAATTAAGTAGTTAAGAGTTTGATTATCAAGAAAAAAAATGAGATACGTTTTTTAAATTCAAAAGTCCTTTCTTTAAAAGTGTTAGACAATGTTATGGTTTCAATAACACTAAAATCTTGGACTTCCATTGTCTTTATTTGTTAATTGATACACAACGTTTCGGTTAGTGATGTATCTCCAACCGTTTTCAAGTGATAACTAAAACTATTCTTAAAAGCTACGACCTTATATACCATCCGTTGTTCACCGAAGCTTGACCGACTTGTCACGGTTCAGCAACGGCAGCCAGATATTCGGAATGTCTACACTAGGTTTGCTAAATACATTTTGATTGTTTGCAACAATGTTTCAAAAAATAACTGTATCTACCAAATTCCTTGTGAATGTGAAGTATACATCGGGGAAACAAAAAGACCACTAGAAATTAGAGTTAAAGAACACAAAAAACATACGGAACGAGGTGAAACGTCGAAATCAGGGATTGCCGAACACGCATGGTCAAAACAACACCGTATACAATGGTCGGAAGCATAAAATTATTCATAAAGAAACCCACTGGAAGAAAAGAAAAATAAAAAGAAGCTGTAATAATTGCAAACAATCAAAATGTATTTAGCAAACCTAGTGTAGACATTCCGAATATCTGGCTGCCTTTGCTGAACCGTGACAAGTCGGTCAAGCTTCGGTGAACAACGGATAGTATATAAGGTCGTAGCTTTTAGTTATCACTTGAAAACGGTTGGAGATATCACTAACCGAAACGTTGTGTATCAATTAACAAATAAAGACAATGGTAGTCCAAGATTTTAATGTTATCAAAAGTCCTTGTTGAGTACTGGCCAAAAGTCCTATCTTTACATTCTTTAAGTGCGTGTGCTCAGAAATTCTTATGCCCTACGAACTGACAGATCGCCTGCAACAAAATAAAAAAACAAAAACGAACAAAAAAACTAAATACTTTATTATTATGGACAAAACCTGGTCTAATTTTAGATCGTAGTACTTTAAAAGGACGATATTTTTGGATAGAAACTTGGCCCTTATTTTTTATGATGTTTTTGGTATGAATAAGCAATTATATTTTCTGATAAAGCTCATTTTTAGTTCAACGGCTGTGTGAACTGGCAAAACTGTCGTTTTTGAAGTGAAAATAATCCACGAGTCTGTTGAGAAGCATTTGTAGATTTGTACCCAGTCTATTGTGGTTTATGGCGTTGTAGCATCATCGGATCCATTTTTTCAAAATGTGGAATGCAGTTACAGTAATTGGTGAAAAATATTAAATGATAATAACTAATTTTCTGTGGCCCCACTAGAAATAAATTAATTTGGATGGCATGTTCATCCAACAGGACGGTGTCACTTGTCACACTTCAAATTTCCTAAAATAATGATTTTATTTAATGCGGAAGATCTGGATAACTTTGACCCGATGTTTGGCCTCCAAGAAGTAACGATTTCACACCGGTGATGAGGTTATGTTATGTCATTGGTCTATGCGAATAAACCACAGACGGAAGGGGACTTAGGGATCAACATAGACCGATGCATTCGTGACAGGATTGAAGATTTATTTTCTAAAGTGATTAAAAATTAGATTCAACGAATTCGATCCTGCACTTGTAGTCGCGGCATATTTTAAACCCACCAGTAAAATTTTACAGGAATATCTGTACTTTTCGTAAATGCTATTAAAAAATGCAAAGGTAGTAGTTTTAATAAAGATAACTTTGATTTCTAGGAATATTATATTATTTTGTGTTTTAATTAAAAAATTTCGTTTTGTTTGCCTTGAAGTTATTTAAAAAATATGACTTGGTAAAATGTTTATATTTTTTTAACCACAATTCGGAGGTAAAAAACGAAAACACATGATAAAAATATCTCAAAAACACTACAAATTGGAGGGCCCTAAAAATATGGAGAGTAGAAGATTATTTGTTGCATACCAAAACCAAAGATGTTACGCTCAACATGTTGGGTGCCATACTATCAGTGGTATTCCAAAACTTGTTTCAAAATACTTAAAACTAAAAAATCACGAAGAATATACCGGACATGGGCTAAGGCGTTCTTCGGCTACCATGTTGGTAGAAAGCGGCGGTGATTTGCTCACTTTACGAAAAAGTAAAAATTTCTGGGAAAAAGGACTGAACTTAATCATATCTACAATCGGTATTTTTGTCAAGAAGGATATAATGAAAAAAATTTGGTATTTTTGATCCAAAAATTCCAATTTTTAAAGGAGGATGTGTTTCAGAAAGTATCTCCAGAAAGGTTGTTTTAGGGGGCCCCTTTGTCACGCGGACTACTGAAAATCGTCATTTCCATACTGGTAATGAAAATACTATACTTTGCACGCTTATATCATCTATTAGTTCATAAAAGAAATGAAATACAATAGCATTGACTAAACAATATAAATTATTTAAATAAATATAAACATCAATCATAACGATGTCATTTTCTTCAAATGCTTATTTTCTTAAATATTTTTTAATTTTCTTTTTGATGTTTTGTTATGTTTCTATATGAATCGATTACGTAAATTCTTGCAACTCGTGAAGCAAATTACGACTGAATCGCTTCGTATTAATCTTTATTTTTGTTCCAAAGACAATGTGCATTTTGGTCTTCTGAATAGCCCATCGACAAGAAAGCAATATAAATTATTTTTAATAGTTAAAATGATAAACATCAACTTTTTACAATATCAAGATGTCAATTTTATTACAACATGGCTTTCTTGATCTAGTATGAATTTGCTTTTAATTTATTTATAGTTTAAGCTAAAATATCTCGAAAATGCTTTACCCAAATATCATCAATGTATATATATTTGAAATCAGAATAAAAAAAGATCTTTCGTTGTAGCGCATAATATACAAGGTGATCCATTAAAAAAAAAAAACTAAAGTCGCCTATATTTTTCCATTTTTTTATTGCGATATTTTTTACTGATAATTTCAAAAGATAACATGGAAAAAAATTACAATTTCTATATAAAACATTTTTGTCTATCTTTAAAAATACAGGCTCCAGATGCCACGTAAATAATCAAATAAATAAAAGCAATATGAAAAAAATAATCTAATTTGTAAAATTTCTTGACGTTTATTAGTACAAACAACAAAAAACATATGCATTAAAAATATCGTAGAATAGCAGGTAACCATAAAAAATTACCAATAATCGGCTGTAAAAAATAATAACATTTGTTTTAATCAATAAATTACCATACTTCTATGAATGTAAATAAACGATTAGTCACGCAGCATACAATTATTTACTGGAAAATGATTTAATCTTGCGGTACACTGATTGCCATTGCATAGCAGGATTTTATCTATGTGACCCTGAACCGATATTATTTTTAACAATTAACATTGCCTTTTTCCAAATTATTGGTTATTACATAAAGCAGTCTTTCTCAAAGTGGGCGATAACGCCCCCGTGTGAGCGCTGGAGGCCTAGAGGGGAGCGGTAAGGAACCCAGAAAAAATTGGGGGGCGATGATGTGATTTAAGGGGGCGATGAATGATTTGTAACTTTAGCTACTTCATATTTCAAAATTCACTGAAATTAAAATCCTTCCACCACACAACATCCGTTTATTAGTTCAAATTTTTATCCTTTTTTATTGTATAAATATAAACTAAAAATATATTAAATATTTAATATTTTTAATGCGTTCACAACGCTATTTATATCTTAAGATATTTTGTAATAGGTATTAAACACTGAAAAATATTCGTGTCTTCAAGTGTCCCAGGTGAGGTTCCCACCTCCAAAGATACGTATTAAAAATAGGTATATATTGTTGCGGGTTGCGGCCAAGCTGAGCACTTGCCGAACGCGGGATTTTTTTTTGTACCTAATCTAGTAAAAATCAAGAAAAAATAAAATTAAAATTAGAAGGTTCAATTATAATTCACGTTTGGCGCGAACAAATATTGTACGATTTATTTGTGCAATCCCGTATTTTAGTCCGTCAACATTCGTCGGTCCGTGTTTGCGGAGTGCAGGTGCCCAAATACACAGCCGCGGCTCGCGACCGTCTGGCGACTGGCGTGACTAAAGGTGGTTGCTCGATCGCTCTGCGATGAAAAACGAACCTAGTTTGGATGATTCGTTTCGTTTTTAAGGTCACTAAGTCAGAATCGGGCTCGAACTCGAAGATTCGGTAATTCGGTATTTTATTTATTTATTTATTTAAAACTTTAGGATACTACAGAACTGTGTTCCAAACAGCATCCACTTTTTACATTATGGTATTGGGTTTATGGAAATTTACAAAAGTATAGTAACACTGCACTCTTTTTTTATTTGTTTTAACTATTCTTTTGAACAAAGACTTAATTTGGAGGTACTTTTTAAAATAATTAATTATAGGTACCAAAATGAAATACATGGTAATCATTTCTTTATTTAAGATAACTATCACATTTTTTATGGAATTCAAAACCGACCGAGTCCGACCAGCATCATAATAAAGTGAATCGGTGGCGAACGAATCTTTTTAAGTGAATGAATCAAATGAATCGATTCAGTAAAAAGATTCGAACTTCCCACCTCTAGACTCGCACTCGCTCGCCCTCCCGCCACTCCGCCCACTGCCCCGATTGTCTTAATATTGTAAAGTTGAATTATTATTGCCAATGTTGAATATTGTTAATTTTGAATAAAAGATACTTATTTTTATATACTTATACTTTAATATTGTAAGTTGCATTATTAGTGCCTTCTCTGGTAAGAAAAGTGTCGTTTAGAATATAGGTTTAATTAAAGTCCAGGCGAGACTAATATGTTATAGAGATTTTTAAGGTGAAAAAAAAATGGGGGCGCTGAAACATAACTGAGTTTCAAACTGGGCGTTAGACGAAATAAGTTTGGAAACCTCTTACATAAAGCGAAACAAAAAAATTTTTAAGTACACAATAAGTTTAATTCGCAAATATTTTTCGGAGACGAATAAGAAAAAAAAACATAGCCATTTAGAGTTTTTTGACAGTATCACGCAGTTTAGCTTAATGAGGTTGATTTAACATCAAAATTCCTAGAAACTTTCGACTTTAAGCTGTCATGGAAACCTCAACTAGATCATATGTGTTCTCTTGCTCATGTCTATTTTACAATGCTAAAATTAAATCAGTCAGTACAGTAACGGCCTTTAAATCTTGGGAAATTATTTTTCCCTTTCGTAAAATAGGCTTATGCTACTTTCTACTGAATATAAATACCTGTTGAAAAACCTAATAAAGAAACAGGTGTCTGTTGTCAGTGTCTAAATTTTTTTTAAATGCCAAATTTAACTTTGGATCAAACAGTATTAATTATTCATTCTATTGAGCAGAGAGGTTGGCCAGAAAGGGATGTGGCGGAAGAGCTTAACATCCCAAAGAGTACTATTCATTTTGTTAAAAAAATGGCAGGAAACACTCCTTTGAGAGAAGAGCTGAAAGTGGTCGCCCCAAACTATCGAACTAGACAATAATTTAGTTAATGATTTGGAAAACCAACCATTTAAATATGTAGTTACAGCAAAAACGGAAAGCAATTTTCCAGCAACAGTTAGAACGGCACGGCGAAGAATAAGGCAAATATCCGAATTGCGCTGACACCCGCCAGCCTTTAAACCGTTTTTAACAAATGCAAATAAAGAACAACGTATTGGATTTGCTCTACAATTTTACTTGGAACCTCCGATTTTTTGGGAAAATATAATATTAACCGATGAAAAAGTGTTTCAGTCGTGCTACAATGGGATACTTAAGGTATACAGGCCTCAGGGAACACGATTTGATGAAAAATATACCCAAAAGGACAGAAGTAGTGGGCGATTTTGGTAAATGCTTGGGAGTGGCTGAGTACACAGGGACTTGGTGTATGTTGGAGGTATATATAGATCTAATACAGAATATCATGCTTCCTTCTGTACTGGATCGATTTCCGGACAGAAATTTTATCTTTCAGCAATATACGTGTCTCGTTCATACGGCGGCAAGTCGATGAATGGATAGAAGAGCAGCGTATCAGGGTTTTTACCGTGGCCCGCACATAGTCCGCATATAAATGTTATGAAAAATGTTTGGGGCTTATTAGTTAAAAAAATAAATAGGGAAAATGAGTTTAGGCTACAAAATGTTAACGAACTTAAGGATAAAACTTTAGAGGCGTGGAATGAGTTACGAGGTAATCCGGACTACGCCCGGGCTTTGGTCCATTCGATGCCTGGAAGGCTAAGCTCTGTCTTAGAAAAAAACGGGGCCGCAATAAAATATTTAATTTGTATGGAAGGATATTTAAGTTTGTTTGAATTTATTAAATTGTTAATTAAATAATTAATTTGTTAGTTTTTATAAAATATAAATATTTTTGTACCTTTTGTTTTATTTATAGTAATTAAAAGTAAAACAAGGTAAAAAAGAGCGATTTACAAAAATTGGCAGGAAACTCAAAATTTGACAAAATTTTTTCCCAAGATTTAATGGCCGTCACTGTACCTCTTTCTACTTTAATAAGCTTCTTTCTATTCCGCTCTAGCCTATTTAAATCTAAGCTACAATATTACACCATAAGGCAGTAGAAGTAGCTGGAATATGTGTAGCTCAGAATCGTCTGATGAGATTAATGTGTCGGCTAAAACATATGGAAGCATGCAGAGAACATTTAAGAAGCGCACAATTCTTACCGCTACATCAATATTTATTCTAATTTGTCACCATTAAAAATCGGAGAAAGTTTAGAGAAAACAGAGACGACCACACTACACAAAAAGCAAAACCGCAGCTAGTTGACGAGAAGCTCGAAAAATCCTATATTTACTGAACATTTCTCAAAACTATATGAAAAATCCCCATATTAGGCTTGCATCCGACTTTTAACAAACTACCAGATTAAACCACAGAAGCAACTGCCATTGTTATATTTGCCAAATACTATCTAAATAACAATTTTTTTTTATTTTTTCAAGAAATTTCTCAATCCAAACACCTGACATCAAACAATTCCTATGTTTAATAATTTTTTTTATTCTTATTCATATTGAATATTTTACTGTGTTGCCATTTGTATTGCTTCCAACACACAGTCATGTTCACTGTCGTGAAAAAAGTCTGCCGATGCTCATCCATTACATATGAGCGGCCAAGTTCAGCAGAACAAAGAGTCGTTTAATCCTTGTCGGCGTTACTTTTGAGAATAACCTCAACTGGCACAAATACTTTACATCAATAGCCTCGGCAGCTTCAAAAAAGGTTGGATTCCTTTTTCGAGCCAGAAAATATTGCTCTACTTCCAATCTGTATACTCTGTATGTAACCTCAACTGGCACAAAACATTACATCCATAGCCTCAGCAGCTTCAAAAAAGCTTGGATTCCTCTTTCGAGCCAGAAAGTATTTCTCTTCTTCCAATCTGTATACTCTGTATGTATCCCAAATCAGACCCTCTTTAGAATATTGATCTCATGTCTGGGAAATGGCGTCCTCTACAACACTTAGCATTTTGGACTCCATTCAAAGAAGTTCCGTTCGTCTTATTAATGATCCCCCGCTTACAGAAAGCCTTCCTCTTATAGCCCACCATCGAGTGTAGGGGATTTGTCGCTCTTCTATAGTCTTTCGTGACACCCCATATAAAAACACGAATCCTGGTTTTACATCTTTTTATTGGATACCAGGTTTACAAACGTTTCTATGGTAAAACTTCAACGTAACGTAATTATGACAACTCTTTAACTTTTAAATATCTGTCAACTTCTTATCTCTTCGAAAGACAAAACTAAACTGACCTGTGCGGACTTTCTTCGCGGTTTATATAGTAATGTGGAAAAGAATAGAAAAGTCTAGAATTAGCTGGAAGAATTCTTTTACTACAGAATGCCAGAAAAGTGTGAAAAGGATGTCTCCAGCGCCCTCAGGGTAATGCGCAAAGGCCGTAAAAACAGGAAAAAACTAAGGTAATTTATCTTAAATAAATTATTAACCTAAATACAATAATGCTAACCTTCTACAATTCTACTAACTAAACAGATATTTTCAAAGTCTGTAACAATAGGTATTTTCACGGCTTCTGCTCAGAGGAGTTGGCAAGTATAATTCCTTCTCTGGCAGCTCCCAGCAAAGTAACACGTAGTGCAACTTTTATGCATCCTTTTACAGTTTAGTTAAAGAGGCCCCAAACTTCCTGCTTTCTTTGTTCCTTCATCCCTAGAGTGTCAAGACTATGGAATCTGCTGCCCGCAGTTTTCTTCTCCTCCCTATCTCCAAATATTTAAGTCCCGTGTGAACAAACCAGGGTTGTAAACAATCATGATTTAAAAAAATCAAAAATCGCGATTTTTAAAAAAAATCATGATTTTTTTTTGTAAATAGCACAATCGAAGTTTGTAACGTGTCCTTATTCTTAAACATTCTCCTATCTAATATTTTTCGTTTTTATAAACTCTTATATTAAATATTTACCGCGAGAAAGCACTTGCACTTTCTTGAAAATTCCCATCAGAACACGCAGATTTACCGGTCTACATAAAGGGGAGGAACGCGGACGGGATTCCTAGTTAAGATCTGTGCGCGCGAGCATTGTTTTTACGGCTAACTGAAAATTTTGATATTGTGTAAAATATAAAATATAGTTTTTTAAATATGTCGTTTCGAAGAAGTGGTAGAAAGAAAGACCTTATCTGGCAGTTTTCAAAGAAAAATCGGGGAAAGCGGAGGGAAAACCGGGATGTCGCGCTACATGTAAAAAATGTAATTTGGAAATGCAAGGATTGGTGGAGAGGATGAAAAAGCACTGGGAAAAATGTAAAAATGTAAATAATGAAGACATCGATACTATCGATACTTATGGTGACTCGTCATTTTCGTCAACGTTATCACAATCACAATCAGTTTTAACCGTAAGTACCTTTTTATTATTTGTTAATGTTTAAAAATGGTGTTAAAATATTTTTCCAATTTTCCATGTTTGGAAATGTTTAAAAACTTATTTTTACAACAATGTGATCAATGTGTTGGTTTCTGGTGCACTTTATGTGTTACGGAATTTCACAATTTTTGAAAATGCTTTGGAATTGATACGTTTTTTTAAAACTAAACACTATTTGCAACAAAAAATTCTTGGATGAACAATATTTTCTGAAAAAATACTTTTTTTTTATTTTTTATCCAACTAACTATTAAGGTATGTAACTATGACAACACAACACCTTTTATTTCTCAAAAAAAGTGGCTCATTCAACGATTTTTTATTTTATGCTTTAAATTAAATCGATTCTATTTGACGGGCTCTATCAAACCAAACTAGAAAAATTATAAAATTCCGTGACACATAAAGCGCACCAGACCCACTGTATTTTCTTAGATACTTTACATACATCTATCATCTATGGACAATTGAAGCCTCATATTGTTTTTTTTTTAATTGCAGGTACAACGTACTTCAAGCATAAATACCTTACAAATTCAAACTGAACAAAACTTTCAGCAAGCAAGTACGTCGCACTCAGTTTCCCCTTCAATCCCAGTAAACAAAAAAAGAAATGAATGTAATACTGACAATACTGACACAACTTCTTCTGGATCTCTGATGTCTTTTGTTGTACGTACTTGTAAAGCCGGAGTCTCATGCATCCGATCATCCGAAAGTATTTTGATTGGTCAGAACATTGTGGCGCCACAAGTCCTGACCAATCAAAATACTTTCGGATGATCGGATCGTCGGAAATCGGATGCATGAGACTCCGGCTTAAGCCTGCCAAAAATGAAATTGATAAGCAGATTGCCAGAGCCCTCTATGCAACTAATAGCAGTTTCATCTGCCTGGAGCAATCCGAAGTTAGGAAAGCTATAGCACTACTGCGACCTGGATATGTACCGCCCAGTCGAAACGATGTGTCAGGCAGACTGCTTGATCAAATATATACCGAAGAAAGAAGCAAATGTTTTAAGGGGTTGTCTAGAAGTAACGTTTGTCTTTTACTCGATGGATGGTCTAATGTGCATAATGAACCCATAGTATGTGCAACAGTTACTGCAGAAAATGGCTCCTCCTTTCTATTCGACACTGTACTGGGCATCCACATACATCCGACTACCTAACAGAAATTGCGGCAACCCTTATAAACAAACTAAAAACCGAGTATGATTGTACAGTGAGTAGTTTCGTGATAGATAATGCAGCTAACATGTCTGCAATGCGAAATGAAATAAAGGCATCTGATAAATTCAATGTAATAGCAAATGGCTGTGCTACATATATATACTAAATTTATTATGTAAAGATTTGGAAATCGTTGATATAAAAGAGCATGTAGTCCAAATCGTAAAGTACTTTAGGAACAATCATTTTGCATCTGCAACATATGCCAAAGAAGGAGGCAAAAAACTAGTCATACCTAGTGATGTTCGATAGAACTCGCTTGCAGACTGCTTGCAAAAAGTATTTACCGAATCATGGCCCATACTTTTTAGAATCAGTGAAGAACACAAAGAAAAGATTGACAGTATTATCAGGGAAAAAATTTCAAACATTCATTTAAAGAGAAGTGCTGAAGATTACCTCAAAATTCTTAAGCCAATTTTCATTGCCATAGATAGGTTGCAAAAGACCGACGCCACTATTTCAGTTGTAGAGCAATTTAAAATATTAGAAGATTACTTTAAAGAAACTAGTCTGACATTACATCAACTGCAAAAATTTAAAAATCGATATAATATGTGTATAACCCCGTATCATTTGCTGGCATTTCTTATCGACCCAACGAAAACACAAAGTTTGACATATACTGAAAAAAATATTGCATTACAAACTGCAAAAGAACTGTATCCAGATAGTGGTTTATTACCACTAATCATCAAGTTTCTTGCCAAATCAGAGCCTTTTAACGATATTATGTTTCAAGATGATATCCTGAAAAGTGTAAAACCTATTGACTGGTGGAAATCACAACGAAACGTAGATATTATTGAAAAAGAACTTGCCATAATTACACAACTGCTCTGTGCAGCTGCTTCGTCTGCATCAGTAGAGAGGATATTCTCAACATTTGGTTTAGTGCACTCTAAACTAAGCAATCGATTAGGTACTGAAAAAGCTGCCAAACTAGTGTTTCTTTACAAATAATTACAATTAAATTTGTTTTTTGTTTTGAATATTTTCTGCAATAATACTTCTATCTACGTGTTCTTGTAATAAATGAATTTACTATACTAACGTAATTTATTTTTGTTTCGATTTTTCTTCATAACCCAAATTATTTTTTCTTGTAATTTTTATTTTTGATTTTAATCATGATTTAAATTTAAAAAAATCAAGTGATTTAAATCGTGATTAAAATCAATTGATTTAAATCCTTGCAACCCTGGAACAAACTCCCTCTTACCACACTTAAGACACCCACGGTACGTTAGTACTTAAGCATCAGCCTTTGTGGACTGTCCCAAGATTTAAAAAAAAAATGATGATTTTAAAGATACTTTGGTATGGTTTTTTTTGGAATTTTGTTTTATGTATAGATACAATCACTATTTATTTAACTTTATTAGTAAAATCCATTATAATTTGCAATGATTCTGATTATTTTTAGTTGTCTGTGAGCTTGCTGTTTTCTAAAGAAATTAAAAATGCTCTATAAATCATAGATCTGAAGAGTAGTTTGATACTGTAATCTCAATAAACATATTATATCGCTGGAAATCTATTTGTACTTTTTAGAATTAAAGAATTGAAGTCAAGAAAATTAATTTAATGGGCATAATCTTTAAATTTAAATGTATTTTTTTTATATATGAAATAGGTATCTGTATAAAGCACTCCTTCAGGGGGGGGGCTAAGGGTTTCAGCATAAAGAAAACACTTTTTTTGCGATTTTTTTTAAGTATGGATTGAGCAAATTAATTTAAATCTTTTGTATATTATTAAGTATACTTTTAACAATACTTCGAAATTTCTTTGTTTGGAAATATTGAAAAACATGCTGTTGACAGAGCTTGTCCAAGAACGTCTTGGAAAAAAAAACAATTTGTGGTGTTTACTATAACTCAGTTGAAAATTATCTGAAATCAAAAACCTTTAAAATTTAGTCAAGAAGTATCATCAAATCCTCCCCCAACGTTCTCTGATTATTATTTTCTTCACTTAAAAAATTGTGGTGGTCATCTAAAGTGTAAACTGCTATTTTCCACAAAAAATTCTACCATTTTGTGGGTGGCAAACCTTCTTAATGTAAAAAAAAAATAAAGTAAGCGTTTGGGGAAGGTATTTAATATGTAGAAAATGTGTACCAAATTTGAAATAAATCAGTAATGTAGTGTAGTTTAAATGACAGTAAACACAGACTTTAAAAAAGTAGTTTTGAGAAGTTAACATTTTAGCTTTAACACTATAGCTGTCATAGCTATATATTGTTTAAGGACAGGAGAGTAACTAGACAATAACTTTAAGAGTTTGGCTCAAACCGACTTAAAATTTTGGGAGTATATTCTTGATATGTTCAACAATAAGAAAAGACAAAAAAAAACGATTTTTCGAAAGTGCAAGCCCTTACCCTTTCCCCCTCCTTTAATTAGTAAAGGTAGTCCTTGATCACTAAGTTATACTAGCACTTCAAGAAAGGTAAGGAAGCATAAAAAAATACAAAGTAGGTTGACCACAAGATTTTATGAATAAAAAACTATAAGTGAGTCTCAGACTGAGTTAAGTTTCAAATAATGGATTCTGCTTAAGTGATAAATATCTCCTTTGGGATAATAAACTTGAACACTGTTGAGAATAATACTATAGTATCTGATTATTAAATGACTGAATTCAATGCCCTTCCTTTAATACAATATTTAAACCTTGATTTCTTTGAATGATGTGGTTTTCTATGAAATATTATATTAAAATTCAAATAATATTAACAACAATATAGGTATTAGAGTTTAAACAGCTCTAGCCCTTATAAACTTATCTTAAGGGTTGAAATTTAAGGTTCCTTTATCTTTACTCTTGTTTATCCTCGCAATACTTCTATCTTTTATAGGTAATTTGTTCTTAGATCTTTAGTCTATACATAAGTATTTTAGTTCTAATTTATCATCCTCATATGCCCAAATACCTCTTTAAAAACATAAGTTGTAAGTAATTTAATATCTCTAATGGTCTGCAAACCCTAGTGACTCTAGTAAACCTTAAAACCAAATATAAACCTAAATCAGAAATAAAATGGTCAAACAGTCTTTAATATTGACTTAAAAAAACAAATATTAGCTAAAGAAACTAGAAACCCAAAAATATAACTGGGAAACACCTTCTTAATGACATCTTAGGTCAACACTTTTTAAACTAAAACATCTACTTTAAACACTTAATATTATTAAAGCCAATTACTTTTTCGCTTAAATAGAATATTATAAATCACATATCACAATGGAAAATAAATTAATTTAACAATCTCAGCGGTTGAAACACAGAAACGTAAACAGAAGTCACAAAAATAACTCACGGATAGTAGAAGAACAAAGTAGTGGCTACGATGAGCAATGTCCATGCAAAAGTGGCCGGTATGTATCTGGTTTTAGCATCGCACTTGGGCATAGTGTCCTATTTGTAAAAACAGCCTCAAATTTTTGGTAAAAGATGGAAAATTGGTCTCAGACAGGTCAACATGGCTGAGAAGAAAACACCATCGAGAAAAGTTGACGGACTGACAAGTGCGTCTGCGTCACCAAAACGTCAATTTTTTTCTTTGCTTCTTTTTAATTTGAAGTTAGCTGCTTCTTCTTTTATGTCATCATCTTTATGCCTTTTAGCATAAAAGTTGTCACTGTCTTTATGCCTTTAAGCATAAAACTACTTGAAGGTAGCTTATTTTGTGGTCAGCGGCCAAGGGTCAGCGGCAATGAGATTAAACTTACCTAGAGGCAGCGTTGCTGTGGAACAGCGTGTGTGAGAAAAAATGCTCTATAAGTTTAAGTCTTTTTTCTCTTGCTCCGCGTGCTAGTTGTTCGACGGCGGTAGGTATATACTTCACCTACCAATAGCACTCAGAGCAAAAGAGAAAGAGACTAGTCTTGTAAAGTTTTTTCTCTTACGCATGCCGTTCGCACGACCGTGCCTCTAAAAGGTATATTCTCGAAGGTCAATAGTTGTCCATCTGTTGCTTCTTTCTCAAAAACTTTAAAACCTATCAGAATCCTCCAATTGTTTACAATTAATTATTATGTCAAAATCTTGGGGGTTTGTAAACAGAAATAATAACAATAACAATTTTGATTTTATCCTATAATTCGGCAAATTTCCTTGAAGGAGTGCCATTAACAATACCAAAATCCTATAAAAATCTAAAAAATATGGGTCCTATAGAATGCAGAGTATGTACGGAACCAATAACTGGTTTAAATATTATCAGCGTCTTAGCAAAAGTAACAGACGAAAAGAATGTATTGCAAGCTATTGAAGAAGTGGCATCTTTGAGGGTAAAGTGTTTTTTTATTTATTAGGTACCGGTGTGGTCAAGGGGTGTAGGACTTTGTATTAAACAATATTTGGTAAATTTGTCAGATATAGCCTCCGGTATAGTAGTGTAATAGTATCGTTCACATGTAAATTACCCCTACAGGCTGTGGCTTGTCGTGTTTATAGTTCAGTGTGGTATTTAATATTGCACTTTATAGTATAACTGCCAATTTATAAACTTGACGTTTTATTGGCGTTGCAGTTTCACTACAGCCAATCGATCAATTACATTGAATGCCATAAGTTTAACATGTGAATGGAAACTGCAACAGATTCGGAAACAGAATGTCAAGTTTATAAATTGACCTTATAGGTATTTATTGTAATTTTAAACTTTGCACCCACACAATGACATGGAGACCTACATTTTACAGTAAATATAATACAGCTACACAGCCTGTAAGGTTCTACGTTTACTTAAAACTACTTGTTTTATTATAATGTTGCTTTAAACCAGATATTATTATTAATTATTTTATGGTAATTTATTAAAAAGTCTAATAGATATTCAGAGAGATTGTTTTTAATTTATAATAACAGATCTTAAATTATACAGTAAATCTGTTTGTGTTGGTAATTATAAAGAAATTACCTTGAAAATTACTCTTCTTAAATAAATAGGTATAGTTAACATTCGTGTAAGTATAAGCCATAAATAGTTAAAAGAAGACTCGAAAATTTATTTACAGGGTTTTCCAGAACTTTATTTTAAAAATTATTCTAAAACTGTGTTTAATTTTTAAAAATTATATAACATTTGGATTCTTTTTTTAAAATAGAATCTTATAATTAAGTGAAAACGTAAAATCAACACACAGTGCAGTCATATAAGGGGTTTCACCTCGGAATAAAAGATAATAATCTCTTAACTCGTATACACCTTTCTTTTGATCTTCTAAAAGTTTTCTTAAAAGTCTTATAAAATCCTGTGTCGCAAGTTATTCTAGGTCAATAGCTCCATTTTTCGCGATTATCTCGGTTTCTGTAGCTTCAGTAATGTTAACATTTATTATAAGAGTTGTAGGGCATAAAATTTGCAAAAAATTTTGTTTTAAAAATATTTTCATACACCCAACCGTTTTTAAGATAGAGGGCAGAGAGCCCGTGCGTTTATCCATACTCACTGTAATGCAAGGTCAACCGTGAATCTTAGTGAGTTATACCTTGTATAAAGTTATTAAATGATTGAAATATCATTAGCTACAAATAATTTGTATTATTTATTGGTTAATACATTATATTTAATAACATTTTGCATATATTTAATATATTCATTTATTAATACTTACCTACTTTGTGTAATTAAAAACTCATTAGATGAAATACTTATTGTATATCCTAATTTTATATTAATTTATTTAATAGTAGCTATATATTTCTTACAATTTAAATTAAAATAAAGTGAAAACACATAAATCTTTAATTATTGGAAGAACAAAAGTATTAATTTTTGTCTTCTTTTTCTTCTTCTTCATCGCCGTCATCTTTCGGGCTATGAAAATGTCACTTTTAATGTTATTATCTTCGTTGTCCTGATACGTTGTTTCCAGGCCTTTCAGAATTTTTGGGTCAAATGCACTCTCTTCCTCAAAATCGCTTTGTAATGAAACAGCATTAAGGCAAGCTTGTCCATTATACTAGCCACAAGCTAAAGTGCATTGCAACCAGAGCTGTCAAAACTTGAAGTACTTCAAGTAAAATTTTACTTTGTACTTCAAGTATTTTACTTCAAGTAATTTTTATTAGGAGGTACTTGTACTTGTACTTGATTAGTTTTTATAAAGATACTTGGATTTTTACTTGATTTGACCAAGTAAATTACTTGAAGTATTTATTTAAGTACTTGAAGTATTACAATGTACTTGAAGTAACAAAAAGTACTTCAAGTAAAAAAAAAGTACTTTAAGTAAAGAAAATACTTCAAGTAAATAAAAAGTACTTGAAGTACAAACAATACTTTAAGTAAATAAAAAATACTTCAAGTAAAAAATCAACCAAATACTCGAATTTACACGCCTTAGATAATCATACAAACAAGTTAAAACAAGAAATACGCGCCACCGCTGCTGTTTCTATTGTATTGCAGTACAGCGCTCATTTGAATTGGATTCAACAGCAAGACAAGTGTAACTATTACTGATAATTAGACTTTTTGTTCGTTTTTCGAAATCAATCCTTATAAAAAATCCTTTATTTTGATACCTAATTTGTTATATTTAATAATGAATACTAACAGCCATTTTTCATGACAATTTTATTATCGAACGCATTCGGGATACGAAACAGTTTCCAAATCACTCCCGAAAATGTCAAAAATGTGACAGGTCAAGAATATTCTATTGGTGCGATTCGACGTTTGATGGAGCGGTTCCCCAACTATTTCGTATTGTGAATGTGTTCATTATTACCTTCATTTGAACGAAAACCCCTGTATTTTAATAGGCAACTTAAACAAAATTTCCACTAATGAAATGGAAACGACATCAAAATTGAAGTTAGGTTGTTCAGACTTGATTTTGTGTTGATGGGAAATTAAAATATTTCCCAAGATTAGGTTTTGGGTGCCAACCTGCTGTAGACACCCATATGAAAACACTCGCTTTTGAAAGATGTATCAGATGCCAACGGGTGCCGTTGGCAACCACAGGGAAAAAACCGATTTTGGAAAAAAAACAAAATTTCCTATAATAGTTTAAGGCCCAAGCGCTCACCCGAGTAAGGCATTGTAGGCCTATTGCCATAAATTTACATACGAACTCTTACATTATTTCGAACAGATTTCTTACAGATCCCGACTTAAAATGGGACATTTAGCAACCCTACTTGTTTTCCTGTTTTGAGGAATAAACCCTCTAACTTCCTTACAAAAAATACTACTCAAGTATAATTTGTTTTACTTGAAGTACTTTTAATAACTTCAAGTACTTTGTTTTACTTCAAATACTTTGGTGTACTTCAAGTACTTTGTTTTACTTCAAGTACTTTGTTTTACTTCAAGTACTTTGTTTTACTTCAAGTACTTTGTTTTACTTCAAGTACTTTGGTTTACTTCAAGTACTTGGATTTACTTCAACTTAAATACTTGGGTGGTACTCCAAGTACTTTTTCAATTTACTTGAAAATGCAGGTACATTTTAATGAATACTTGGTACTTGTACTTAAAGTAATTTTAAAAAAATTAAAAACTTGGTACCTGTACTTAAAGTACTATTTAAGAGTACTTTGACAGCTCTGATTGCAACCCGATTTTCTGGACCACAGTGTACACCACATCCATACTTACAATTACAAAATAGTGTATTGGGTAATTTCTCAAGACCCGGTGGTAATATTGTTGTTATTGGCTCCAGGAGTTTATTTTGCAGCACCCAACTCCATTCCTGGAGTTCTAAATCATGCTGTAACCATTTTCGAACCTGGTAATAAACACGATTTATATACTGATGGGCTGCTGCACTTGTCTTTGGAAGATTGGACAACTGAACAGTTTTATAAAGCTTTGTAGAATTTATGAATTGAGTATATCGAGGATGATCGACATTGCCCTCAGATTTAGGAGCATTATATATCCCTTATAAGATGCGTAATCCATTTTCCATAATTGCTGTACAGGGCAGTTTTCAATATATTAACAATATATTTACTCGTTTTACTTCTGCTTAAAATCTCTTTTAAATAAATTAATATAAAATTAGAATATACAATAAGTATTTCATCTAGCTAATGAGTTTTTAATTACACAGAATTTTATGAAATATGATGCGACTACTAATAAATAATGCAAATTATTTATTTTTAATGATATTTCAATGATTAAATAACTTTATAGAAGGTATTATTCACTGAGATTTACGGTTGACTTTCATTATAGTGAGTATGGCTGAACGCTGCGGGCTCTCTGACATCTATCTTAAGAACGGTTTGGCGTATAAAAAAAAGTTTTAAACAAAGTTTGTCGAAAATTTTATGCTCTACAATTTTTATGATAAATGTTAACATCACTGGAGCTTTAAAAACCGAGATAATCACGAAAAACTGATTTTCGTGACTTTTGACCTTAAATAACTAACGGCGCAGACACGAGATTTTATGGGACTTTTGAGACAACTTTAAGAACACCAAAAAGGAAGGTGTATAAGAGTTTACAGCTTATTAGCTCTAATTCCGAGGTTGGCCCCTTTTTTGCTTAAGTGACTGCACTAATAATTTTAAGAACATTTTCATTGACATAATTACTTAAAATTTTAAATGCATAATAATATTAGTTTAGTTTTTTTGATATTTCAGTATTTTAGTTATTATTTTAAAATCTTAGTTCTTAATCCTAAAGGTAAAAAACCTTGACTTTAGTTTCAATATTAGCTCTACGATCTGACTGTTCACCTTCTTTATTAATTAAAACTGTTATACTTACCTGATGTGATTTTACCCCCTTTAAGATATTTCAATAACCTCCATAGCATTACAGTTTTTAAGAAGATATTCATGATTAGTACAATCATGCTTCCTTTAAAAATAAATAAATCTTAAGATAAAGAGGTTAAAGATTTTTTTATCTTTGAAAGACATAATATTACTTGCATAAACTAAACCATTCGCTTGAGGGTAAATCCACCATCCAGATATGTGTGTTGTGTATTATTAAAAAATGAAATTTTCTAGCAAACAACCTTTAATTATACATTGCTATTTCAGGAATGTTTCTGAGAAATTATTTAGTAAGCATATAAATTATGAATTGTTAAAAAAAATGGAATATCATTTTTACAGACAAATCTTCCTGATTATCAATGATATTTCTTTAAAATAATAAATTATTTGATATGTACCATAAAACTATCTTTTTATTACTCTTACTAAGCATTGCCTTTTTGAAAAAATAAAAAGAAATTGTGCTGTTTTGTGCTATTCTTGTTCTATTCTGTGCCTTTAACAAAAACTTTTTTGTACATTTTTTCCTTAAATATAAAATAAACAAAATAAGGGTAGTTTTTCGTACCTACTTAGAACTACCATTTTAATAATAATAATAATAATAATAATAATCTTTATTTCAAATTATGATACATATAACATATAACACAAAATGAAATGACGTCAAACAAAGGGTTCACAGAGCCCTAAAAACTTACAAATTTGGACAGTACTCTCTTAAGCTATAAGGTTTTAAATCTATTAACATTTTTTTTAGCTCAGTTTTAAATTTATTAATTGATTCAATTTTTTTTTATTCTCTCAGGTAAAGCATTGAACAATTTTATACACATATATTGGGGGCATTTCTCAGTAAGTGTCAGCCTGTGTGTTGGATACCTAAGGTCTGACATTCTTGTGTCATATCTATGGTTAGCTGCTTGGTTAAAAGCATCTTTGTTTTTAAAGAGAAAGAGTAAGCATTCATAAATATAGAGAGCATACACAGTCATTAGACCTAACTTTCTAAAAACAGTTCTACAACTTTGCAAATAGCAATTTTTTTTTAATTATCCTCGCTAATCTTTTCTGAATAACAAAAACACTCTGAACCATACTGTCCTCTTCCCAGAAGATAATACCATATTTAAGAACAGATTCAAAATTTGCAAAATATAATATCCTGAGAGTACTCTCATTCATATATTTGCCCACGATTCGAATCCCATAAGAAATTGAGTTTAATATTTTGCTTAAATTATTTATATGACATGCCCAGTCTAGATGTTCATTAATATACACTCCTAAAAATTTTGCATTTTCCGAAATTCCAACAGGCTTGTCTAATTTTGAGTCTAATGTCATGTGCGATGGTTTGCAAACATTGGATTGTTTTGTTTTAAAAAGTAATATATTTGTTTTGTCCTTATTTAAAATTAACCTGTTTTTAGCAAACCATTCTGTAGCTAGATCAAAAAATTCTTTGCTAATAATTAAATTTGTATCATCTGCACAAGTAACCAAATGTTGACATGAGGAGTTTATTGAAAGATTCAAATCGTTGACAAATATTATAAACAATATGGGACCCAATATGCTACCCTGTGCTATTCCTACACTATTTGACAATTCTTGGGATTTACAACTTTTTTCGTCTTTAGTTACAGTTACTACCTGTCTCCTGTCATTTAAATATGTCGTTAGCCATTTTTTTGCATTTCCTCTTATACCATACATTTCTAATTTTCGAACTAGAAGTCCCCGGTCCAGACAATCATAGGCTTTAGATAAGTCCAATAACATTCCCAGTATTAATTTACCATTTTCAAGTTGTTGCACAATAAAATGCATAAAATCGAATATGGCGGTCTGTGTCGATTTGCCATCAGTAAAACCATGCTGACAAGTACTAAACAAACAACATTCTTTTAAAAAATTAACCAATCTTTTACTCATGGCTAGCTCAAAAATCTTAGAAAAAGCTGATGATAAACTTATTGGCCTATAATTATCTAGTTCTCCAGGATCCCCTTTTTTATAAACTGGTTTAATAAGGGCAATTTTAAAGAACTGCCATTTTGCACCACAAATAAAAAAAGTACCGTGCTGTGTTGTGCTCAACTTGTTCTATCATGTGCTATTAATAAAAAATAAGAACCATTTTTTTTTTCCGAGATATAAAATAAAAATAAGCACACTAGACGCATTGACCACAAATGTAGTGCCCTGTTGTGCTTAACTTGTTCTATAATGTGCCGTTAATAAAAAACACATTTTAAAGAGAAAAACCTTTTTTTACTAAGAAATCCAGTTTTTCAACTGAGTTAGCACTGCCATTTTGCATAGTAGCGGATTAAACTGTTGTGCTGTGTTGTGCTCAACTTGTTGTGACGTTAATAAAAATTTTGAAAAATCATTAGCAACTTTTTTTAGAAAAAAATATTTTTTTCAACTTAGAGCTGCCATTTTGCATAGGAGCGGATTAAACTGTTGTGCTGTGTTGTGCTCAACTTGTTCCATCATCTGCCGCTAATAAAAATTCTGAAAAATTGTTAGAAACCTTCTTTAGAAAAAACATATTTTCATATTATGTTACGTATCCATAGATTAGAAAAAAAGATTTTTGTTAATTTTTATTTTTTAACCCTGATTAAGAAAGCATCAAAGTCGAGCCTAAAAAAAAAAACGTTGATCTACTGCAGGCAGTTAATCGCTGGATTTGCAAGTCAGAAACAAGAAAATCAAATGGTTTCTTTGAATGAAAGATTTTTTTAGTGTAAATTTATTAGTAAATTAGCATATAGGATATGTCAATAAACAAAACCCATTAGGGTTTTAAAAAATCGGTCCAGTATTTCCAAAAATTAACTGTCCGCAATGTAAAAAAAGTAATTTCGAGGAAAACACGTTTAAAGTATGCATAAGCTACTGCGCGCTGCTGAAAACGCGCATAGACCTCAACTCATTTCACGGTGTTTTAACTTAATTGCCAAATGTCCTTTTATAACTCCTTAACTACAAAACTGATTTTTCTTAACAAGATAAAAATTAATTCTAAAAATAAGTTCCAATTTTTTTTACGGTACATGATAGCAATACGCAGCACAACGGTTTGATTTAATATGGTGCAAAGTGGCAGTGCCAACATGACATGAAAATCTGTTTTTTTTCTAAAAAAACTATCTGATACTTTTTAAAAAATTTAATTAACGGCACATGATGGAACAAGTTAAGCACAACACAACATAGCACAACAGTTTAATTCGCTAACTATGCAAAATGGCAGTGCTAACTCAGTTGAAAAAATGGGTTTTTAGTAAAAAAAATTGTTCTTCTCGTTTAAAAAGAAATTTATTAATAGCACATGATAGAACAAGTTGAGCACAACACAGCACGGTACTTTTTTTATTTGTGGTGCAAAATGGTAGTGCTAAGTAGGTACGAAAAACTATCTCTCTTTGGTTAATTTTATATCTCAGAAAAAATAGCATAAAAAAGGTTTTGTTAACGGCACTGAATAACACAAGAACAGCACAAAACAGCACAAGAATTTTTTTCATTTTTCCAAAAAGGCAGTGCTAAGTTTGGGGACATAGTTAATCCATCTTGGGAAAATAGAAGGTTTAACAACAAAGAATCCATTATTAAATTTTACAACGATTTTTTGATTAGTTTTTTCTGATTAGTGTGTTATCATATTTTCTCGATTTTTTTATCAGATTTAATCAACAGTATAAGTTTATTTAAATTGTCTGTACAAGTATTAACTTTGGGATAATTAAAAATTAGGTAATATGCTTTATATTATTTTTAGGGCTCCAGTGATGACTCTTTTCCACAATATATTTGCAAAAAATGTTTCAAACAGCTGAAATCTACAATAGTATTTAGAAGACTGATAATTTCTTCATACGCAGAATTTAAAGAAAAACTAACCATAGACCAGCAAAGTGAAAGTAAAAATGAAAAAATTCCTAGTATAAGTTCAACAGCACATGAATTTGTTCCTGTGGAGGACCAACCGGAGGAATGTATTAAATTTGAAATTGAAAGTGACTTTGTACAGACACAAACTCATAAAAATTTATGGGAGGAAGAGCTTAAGGCTGAAATAGACCAAAACAATGAAAATGGGTATGTTTTTTACTGATATGTTTGATTATGTAATAATTACTATCACATAGTTTGAAGGTAATGCTTCCAGCCATTTGTCTTTTTTAATCTCTAAAATGTTTTAACTAAAGTTTATATCCATCAAGAACTTGATGACATTAATATCCATTGTTTTTAAGTTCTTAATCTGCCTCTACAAAAATATATCATTTAAATATTCATAGAGTACTCTAGTAGTGTGTACAGGAGCTTTGTTGTGTTCCATTAAAGTTTCCAAGAGGCAAATTATTAAGATATTCCCCAAATTCTGTTCCAAAAACGCTTTAAAAAAATGTATGCGGTTTTGCCTTTCCGGATATACACATTTCCAAATACTCGGGATTTTTTAAGTTTCTAAACGGCATTTAACCATCTCCGCATCTCTTATAGTTTCCCTGATCCCAATGGTGAGGGTCGAATTTAAATTACCCAAAATTGCTGCTGTACCAAACAGTTGATCAGCTTATGTTTTTAGTAATGGTTCAAATGGTAGTGATCAGGCAGAATCTTTTAATGCTGAAGATACAACCAACACAAAACAAAATCATCGGAAAAGAAAAAAAAACGACAAGCTCTCTAATTCTACTAAAATAACAACCCAGGCTACTAAGCAATCTAAAAATACATCTAGGGTTTGTTTATCATGTGGAAAGGTGGTTAAAGGAAAACAGGTAGGCGGTTACCAATATTGACTACAGAGTTTCTTTATGCTAAGCTGGTTCATTTACTTATCTGATATACACGTCTGGCAAGACAATAGCTTAGGTGCCAATTTTAATACAATAGAGTAGGATAGATATGGTACAGCCCCAGATTAAAAAGAGAATGACAACAATTTCCCCTGTTCCATTTCCAATACGACGACGGACGACGTCGCACAGTGTGGCGAGTGTAGGGTAGGCCGGACATTCATTAATATCTCCGTTTCTACTTGTCCTAGAGTATTGCTTCTAGTGTCATTTTACAGCAAATCGAATACTCTATTGAACCACATAATCAGCAATTTTTTAAGCAATTTTTCCAGTTGCGATATGACGGGAAGGATGACTTTTAAATGTGTACATACATATTATGTATCTCTTGGTAAATAAAGAATTGTGGTTTGTAAACACATAATATCAATATATGTTTTATAAATTTTTATTTTTTTAATAAATTGAAGTTTGCAGACGCAAAACTAAAACTATAAATAAAAAATATACAGGGTGTTACTTAATGGTATGTCATAATTTGAAGGAGGCATTCCTGGATCGATTTTAAGTCGAAAAGTTCATATAAACGTGGGCCCTAAAATGCTTAGTTATTAAGATACAGGGTGTTAAAGTTTTATTTTATTTTCACTTTTTAATACATTTTTCAAAGACGGTTTGAGATATTGAACTGAATTTTGGCACAGGATATTATGGCATAAAAACACACTTTTCAGATGTTCATTTAATTTTTTTTGCAACCAGTGGCGTAGCTATGACGAATTTTCAAAACAATTTTACAAAAAAATACTACGCCATTGACTTGGGAAAAAAATTATGGTTTTATAATAATTATCAATCAATTATAAACAAAAAATCCCTCTTTCATTTTTGCCGTAAAACTTACCGTTTGGGAGAAATCGTTAATTAAAAAAATGTCTTATGTACCCAAATTGCATCTTGAAAAATTATTATTGAAATAAATCAAGTTAGCTTTGCTCGTTGCCAGCGATTGTTGTTTTGTTGTTGTAAACATTATGACACTGACGTTAATTATCATTCTTGATTGTGTTAAACTTTTATTTTCAATTTTAAATACATTTTTCAAATATTTATTTTTAAGCTATTTTCTTACAAACTAGTGAACAAAAAGCAATAACAATTAAATACAATACATACATAATTTACAAAAAATGTTGGAAATGACCACCTCTCGCCTCTATGCAGGCTTCTGCTCTTCTTCTCATTGAATTACGAACCCTTTCAAAAATTCCATGCGTGTTTCGGATAGTTTCACATCCGTCAATAATTCTATTTCTGAGTTCTTCTAATGTCACAATTGGTGTATGATAAACTAATGTTTTTAGGTGTCCCCACAAATAAAAATCTAGGCTGTTCAGGTCAGGCGATCTAGGTGGCCAAAATTGTGGTCCTCCACGGCCTATCCAATGATTTTGGTAGGCTCTATTTAAATGCTCACGAGCCAATATGCTAAAGTGGGCGGGAGCGCCATCATGCATAAACCAAAGTTGTTGCCGTAACTGAAGAGGAACATTTTCAAGAAGCAAAGGCAAATCATTTTGGAGAAAATTACAATAATCGTCCGTAAGGTCCTGGTAAAAAAAATGGTCCAATTAAATGGTCGGATACAATACCGATCCAAACGTTCAGTGAAAATTGTTCCTGAAAATGTGTCTCTGTAATCGCATGAGGGTTTTCCTGGGCCCAGTAATGATTGTTATGGAAATTGGTTATTGCATTTCTTGAAAAATTTGCTTCGTCCGTAAACAATATTTTGGCATCAAAATGAGGATTTTCTGTTACTTTTTGGAGATACCATCTACAAAATTGCGTACGTGGTTCATAATCTCTAGGAAGCAATGCCTGAACCCTTTGTATGTGAAAAGGATATAACAAAGAATCTCTTAAAATCTCCCATACCGTCTTGTAGCAGATGTTTAATGCCATACCTATTTTTCGCGTACTTGTGGTTGGATCCTCTTCGACTGCATGAAGGACAGCCTCCTCCACTGCCGGTGTTCTAACTGTACGGGGCCTTCCCTCGGAAATATTAGCTTTAAAACTGCCAGATTCAGTCAGACGACGATGAATGTTTATAAATGTTCGTCTATCTGGGAGAGCGCGATTAGGATACCTTTCTTGATACAAACGCCGCGCCTCCACAGCATTACCATTAGCTAGACCATAAAGGAAATGCATTTGTGTCATTTCCAAATTAGAATAATTTACCATTTTTTTTAACTAGCAAAATGCACGTTTTAAGATCGAAGGAGAAATAAATACAAACTGTCAAGAATGATAATTAACGTCAGTGTCATAATGTTTACAACAACAAAACAACAATCGCTGGCAACGAGCAAAGCTAACTTGATTTATTTCAATAATAATTTTTCAAGATGCAATTTGGGTACATATGACATTTTTTTAATTAACGATTTCTCCCAAACGGTAAGTTTTACGGCAAAAATGAAAGAGGGATTTTTTGTTTATAATTGATTGATAATTATTAGAAAATCATAATTTTTTTCCCAAGTCAATGGCGTAGTATTTTTTTTGTAAAATTGTTTTGAAAATTCGTCATAACTACGCCACTGGTTGCAAAAAAAATTAAATGAACATCTGAAAAGTGTGTTTTTATGCCATAATATCCTGTGCCAAAATTCAGTTCAATATCTCAAACCGTCTTTGAAAAATGTATTAAAAAGTGAAAATAAAATAAAACTTTAACACCCTGTATCTTAATAACTAAGCATTTTAGGGCCCAAGTTTATATGAACTTTTCGACTTAAAATCGATCCAGGAATGCCTCCTTCAAATTATGACATACCATTAAGTAACACCCTGTATCTAGAAGTAAAAATTTTAAAAATCGATGTACCTATTTAATTTAATAATGATAATTTTAATCTGGAAGAATATATATTTCAAAAATTTCAAGTTTTTTTTTATTTCTTAATAAGAAGTTCCTTTACTTCTGAAGAGATTGTTTCTCAAAGATTGTGATTGTTGTTAAGTGCTGGCCTTATATGTGATATCAGAGTCTGAATTAATTTACAAATTATTGAAAATATCTCTATTGGTAGCCGTCCTTCAAACTTTCTTAAAAAAGATTCTCTGTATGCGCGTAAGTATTTATGGTTAGTCTTCTGACAGCATACCAATTGGTACAATAACAAGCTTGACTATTTCCAGACCAAGTATTAACAGTTTGAAAACTTTCAATAACACTAAAATCTTGGACTTCCATTGTCTTTATTTGTTAATTGATACACAACGTTTCGGTTAGTGATGTATTTCCAACCGTTTTCAAGTGATAACTGTTACTACATGGCAGTTTTGCCAAATCTAAACAGTATTTTCAATGAATTAATAAAAATAAACAAAACTTAATAAAAGAGCCATTAAATTAGTTTTTATACTTAAAGACATATAAACATAAAGAGTAGACCTACATTTACCGATGTGGTAAATAAGACAATATACTCCAAAAAAGCATTCCAAATGGAACTTTTTCTGGCAAATACATATTAGGGGAATTTTTAAAAACCTTTGTGCCACTTTTTGATTTATTATAATTTTCTTATTGTGTACTGAAAGCAACAATAATGTATAAAATAAAATAAGAGTTTACGATCGATTTAATAAGCCAAGGGTTTTTTTGACATAGCAATTATAACCAGGCTTTATGTAAAAACCAATACAATAATATAATATGGCTAAAAATAAATCTGCTCAATTAAAAAGGGTTTATTTGGTACTAACAATACAATGAAAATGCCAAATTAAAAGGTTTATTTTTTCCCAATGTCCAATCCAATGTCCATTCAGTACAAGAGTCTAGGTATTTTCGACAGTGTTGCCATTCCGTAAAATATTTATAGGCAATTTTAAATATGTTTTAAAAATCATAAATTTTATATAACTAGGACTTTTCCTGAACGGCTTATTTGTATCAGAGGTACCATACCATGACCTGCAAGGTCACCGGATTTGACTCCTCTTGTTGAATTTTTTTTGTGGGGCCAATTAACTTAACTAGTTTAAACGTATCCACATGAGAGGTCTCTAAATTTGGTTGAGTTAAGGGCAAAAATTTTCGACATTACTAACTCCATTATTCCAGAGGTATTGTCGGATGTCTTCGAGCATTTATCAAAATGATAATGCTTTTGAGTCTATGTTTAAAATAATTTCGTTATTATTAGGATTACTAATAATTTCATTAACTTGTAAGAATGTTTATAGGTTAATTTTTTTAAATAGCAGTTTTTATTTTATTTTTAATACTGCCGTCATCGTTCAGCTCACATCCCGACATGCAGAATAAAAATTTCCAACATTTCCCATTAGTAATTTAAAAAAATTTCTACTCATTCTCCATTTTCTATAATAGCACGATAATTTAAGTAAAATTTTACTTTGAATCTAAATTTAACCAAAAATAATAATGCTCTTTAGAGAAATAAAATAAAATTGTTAATAAACTATAATAATTTTATTTAAATATAATTATGGCTCGTTCCCTGCGATTTCTCATGAAATTCCCAACGTTTTGGGAATTCCCCCACGGATCGGCAACACTGCTGCCGAATACCTATCCCCGTCCGCCCAATGACCTGCCCGGAATATTCCCCTCTTTTTGTTGGGCCGGTAAATGGGTAATCGGAAACAGCATGTTTCCTGTCTGTCTTTATTTTGCTCAAACCTTTGCCTATTAAATTCACATCTCCTTTTATCGCTCTAAAAATCTCTGCACCTAAGAAATTGGTTTGCCAGACGTGTATAAACGAGAAAATCACATTTAAATGCATTTTTAAAGTATTTTTTAAGAACCTAATACTAACAATGACTTGTATATCAAAAACAGACCATTTTACATGTTGATAGAATCCTCCCATTAGTCTTTTATTTATTTATTTATAAATACATACTTACAGAGTAACAAACTCCAAATAGTACAAAAATAAAAATATTAGTTTAGACCAATGTTAACATAGTATAACCGAACGAAAAATACACAACTGTCATACTAGCTATTTCTAACTCTAGTCCTAAATGTCTCTAAACCACATGTAAACCAATCAGCCTGAAAGTTTTTATCGTAGTTTTTCATTATTCGGTTTACAAACGATTGATGTCCATAATTTGTTCTGATACCCATTGTAAAAGTTCTGAGCTGACCTAGTGGTTCTCAGCCTGAAACGCAAACGCCTAAACGGAAGTCAAAAGAGACGACTTTCACGCCTTATTAGGGACGGTATTGCTTACAATATCGCTCTTAAAATTGCTCTGGAGAGTGGCTGTCAGCAAGGAGGGTGGTAAATCCTCCCCCGCACAAGCTGCGTTTAGCAAGAAACTGCAGCCGCACAGAACACAGACAAAAACAAGGGACGAGCCGAAGTATCAGAGGGAAGTGGGCAACTCCACCCCCTAACCTGGTGCGGGTAGCAAGCGTCCGCGATCCGAAGGCAGTACGCCAGGTCAACTGGCGAAAAGACCCAAGGTCGGCAATTAAACCGACATACGGAACGGGAGGCACCAGAGTGGGATTAATCCACACTGAGCATCCAGTAGCCACCTTCTCCAGTCAGCAGCTTAAAGCTCTACAGACCTCGATTCTGAGAGCCGGGACTCCTCAGGAATGTCCTGACTGTGACAGACTGTGAATGACCTTAGACATAATGCCTACAGCAACCAATTACAACCGGCCCTACAGTGTAGTCTACCCACAAAGGGAGGACTGGAGTCGAAAATCGACCGACCTGCTCCGGGCTGACATCTGTTGGTACACCGATGGCTCCAAAACCAAGGACGGTGTTGGAGCTGGAATATGTGGACAGAGGCCGAGGGCAGAGTTTTCCTTTAGCCTGGGCACTTTTGCAGCCATATTTCAAGCGGAGGTATTTGCTATTGAGATGTGTGCTAGATCGCTGGTTGATCGGCACTGCACACGTAAGACAGTTAAAATATTCTCCGATAGTCAAGCAGCTCTTAAGACTCTTGAATCTAGCCGGTGCAATTCGAAATCCTTCTGGATTTGCAAGGATGCGGTGACCAACCTGGGTCAAAATAATAAGGTTACACTACTGTGGATACCTGGACATACCGGCCTAGAGGGTAATGAATCCGCAGACCTCCTTGTCAAAAGGGGGCGGAAACAAAGTTCACAGGGCCGGAACCGGTCACCGGTATATCTTATGAAACAGTTCATATCAGCTTGGACACAAAGAGAAAATCTTCGGTACTGGCATGGACTTCCGGGTCTCAGACACTCGAAGGCCTTCATAAGCCCACCGAACCAACAATGTACTGTCAAACTACTGGAGCAATCAAGGGTACACCTTAAAACTCTAGTGGGACTGTACACGGGACACTGCAAATTAAAATACCACATGCACAAGATCGGCCTAGCGGAAGACGCCGAGTGCCGCATGTGCATGGAGGGGATGAATCGGCAGAACACATACTGTGTTCGTGCCCAGCAATGGCACGACTAAGATTCGCAATCCTCGGCAATGACACCTTGTTGCCGGGGAGGTGAAAGATCTCTCTCCCAACAGGATCATCAGATTTATTAGAAGTCTGGACCTGGTGGGAGAAATATAAAAGGGTGTGAGCCACAATAGACCGATCGGTCGCGGTGGAAGGGTGTTATACCCACTCACTTTAAACCTACCTACCTACCTAGTGGTTCTCTGAGGTATCCGAAAACATATTAAGCCCAGTAACTCGCTAGAATTTATTATGCCATTTACTATTTTATATAAAAACACAGCCTGTGCACTCTCTCTACGTTTTTTAAGACTTTCAAGGCCAGCCAATTGAATCCTGAATAGGCAATTTTCATGTAATCTCATTTATAATAAAAACTTTGTAAACCTATTTTGAACTCTCTCTAATTGTTCTACTTGGTATTGATAACAAGGATACAACACTTTTATATTCCAAAATATTACGAATAATAAAGTTGTACACAGACTTAATGGCTCTTATATCGTAGATGTTTAAACGGACTCTTCTCCCAACATTCTTGAAGCTTTCAGAGAAATGCCATCAATATGCTTACTAAAACTTAAGTCATGGCTAAAAATTACTCCTAAATCATTAAAATTATTTACAGATTCTACGATTACATTTTTAATTGAGTATACATTTATCACAGGACTTTTACATTTATAAAAACGCAGAACTTTACATTTATCGACATTCAGTTGTAAAAGACTAAAGTCACACCATTTGACTAGAGTCATTAAGTCTGGTTGAATTTTAATACAATCCTCCAAAGATTTCACAGTACAAAACAGTTTTAAGTCGTCAGCATAGAGAAGACATTTACAGTATTTAAAGACAGAAACTACATCATTTATAAAAAACAAAAATAAAATTGGGCCTAAGTGGGACCCTTGTGGCACACCCGACGTCACTTTAATTTCACAAGACACTATACCTCCGACCTTCACAACTTGTGTCCGATTCGAGAGGTACGAACTTATCCACTTGATATAATCAGGGGCCATGCCCATCTTAAAAAGTCTTTTCAAAAGAAGTCCATGATTAACCCGATCAAATGCTTTAGATAGATTAGTGTAGATGACATCAACCTGTAATCCATCCTCAACACTATTAGACAAATATTCATTGAAAATGTCCAAATTAATAGCAGTCGATCTTCCCTTAAACAATCCGTGCTGTTCAGGTGAGATTTGATGTTTAAAGGTTTCAAATAGATCGTCGGTGATTATTGACTCAAAGACTTTGGACATAATAGGCAGCAAGGATAGTCCTGGGTAATTTTTTATGTCATTTTTTGAACTAGATTTATGAATTGGAGTAAGCCAGGATTTCTTCCATACAGTTGTAAAAGAATCATTCCTAAAAGATAGCTGGTAAATAAGACTCAATGCACCTGCGAGGGTCTACAAGTCTGTATAACCCTGAGACTGGTTGGTTGATATATTCTTGTGGGCTCATTTTCGGTCGCCCAAATAATGCCTTTTTTGTGATTCAACGCTTCACATTCGCACAGGATATGTTAGGCTGTTTCTTCCCCCTCGTCGCACATTTTGCAACTTGGGTCCCCATTGTATGAGCCTATCTTGTGTAGGTGTCCTCTGTTAGCGGCCCTACTGTTATGCGAAGTATTTTCCTACTTTGTGTGAGTAGTTCTTCCTTCGTTTTTTGGATGGGCCCCTTATAAAGCCTTTTCCATGTCTTATTCTACTAATACTCTCCCAGTATTCCCCGTGTTTGTTTTGGATTCATTCCCTGGTTTGCCCTCGTGCTGTGATTTTGGTCACTCCAAGGGCAGGTTTTGGTAAAAGTTTAATGTTAGTCAGATACTTTACACACAGTTTTAAAGTTCAAAACTGCTGCAATGTGACTATAATATTATGTATTATCTCATGTAGCATTTAGGAAAAGGTATTGGTAAATTTGCAACAATGTAAATTAAATAAATAAATAAAATAAATAATCCATTCAACTATATTGAAATATTAATTTAGGGTCACCATTTTGTTAAGAAGATTATCTTATGGAAGTTTGCATGTTACAGTGTTGCCGATGTGATGAATAATTATTACTTTTAGGTATAATTGCTACTTGGAATGTTTATTCCAGTTGCTATGTAAAAGAGTAGCGCATGTTATTTTTTAATTTTAATTAATGTATTTTCTGAGATAATTAACTTTATATAAGCCTTATTTTTTTGTTTTAATTACAGAATTATTATTGGATATTTTTTCCTTTTGTCATGAAAATACTATGGCGTTTTGCAACTCTAAGCATATTATTATATAATGACAACATGCATTTGGTGATTTATTTTTTTATACATACTTTATCCTTTTTATTTTATTATTTGTAGAATTACAATGCTCACATGAAAATGCATAATAGCCAAATGCCTCCTTTGGTGTATGTGTGCTCTGTTTGTCCAAAACAATTTGCCCAAAAAAAATATCTGCTGATACACAGAAGAAGCCATACAGGGGAAAAACCGTATCATTGTGATATTTGCAACAAAAATTTTAGGTTAGTGTAGACTTTTAAAAAAACTAAAAATTGTACTCTTCAGTACTCATTTCTGTTACATGCACAGTCTATTGTTCCCTTTAATTAAAAAAGATAACTTCATTTTTAGTCAATTTGCTAGCTATTATGTTCATAAAAGAAGATTACATGACAAAGTTGTTCAAGGTACATGCAGTTATTGTGGAAAAAAATTTGTTGATAAACCCGAGTTGGATGTGCATATAAGAATGTGGCATACAGGTTAGTTGGAAAAAACATTTATAATAAACTTAGTAGAATTTTAAAAATTACTGTTTGTTTAAAGATCATAGACAATAATTTAAATTGAATAAAATATATTTCTTGGATTTCCATTTTCTTAATTTTTACTTTAATTTAAAATACAGCGTTTCGACTGGAAAGTATCTTCAGTCGTTTTCTGGTAAATATCAACATGTTTACAGAAATATTTTTGCAGAAACTAAGTGTACTGAGGCATGGCAATCAAAAAAGTTTAAAAAAATGGAAACTAAGAATCCAGCATCAATTATTAAAAGGAGAATTTATAGGACATATGAATGTATACATATCAGACAAAAGCCGCTTAATATTGAATCCACACTATTAGACTAAAAGTCCGTACAATATTCAAGATCCCTGAGTAGGCCCCTCAGGCGGATCAGCAGTTCTTAGAACTTCCCATCTTAAAAACGTAACTTACTGTCGTCATCGTCATTTTTTTTTCAAAAATATAGCCCAGAGATAACAACAGGGTTTGGAAATTATTAAAGGCAGGCTAGAAAAAGATTACTAATGGAATAAACAACACTACCAAGATATAAGATAATGATGTACCTTCAAGAATGTTTTCTTGACAATTTATAATTCCAAGAGTAAGAACGATTTTTCAGACATAGTTCAATTTAGTTTACTATATTAATTAATGTCAATAAATCATACAGTTTAATTACACAAGTCAAATTAAAAAAAATAATAATTATAAAATAAAACTAGAAACTAGGAGCCAAGCAAAAATAAAATACAAAATACCTATTACATAGTTTTGTCAGATGTAAGAAACAAATGCAAGTAACGAATTTAGGCAAACCACTAAGTGGTCAATGGACAATAATTGCATCCACTTCAGTGTACTAAAAACCAACACATATAGCACAGTGTGTGAACTTTTTGTCAAGTTATTTTAAATGTCCCAAAACCACATTGCAAAAACCTCGTTAGATAAAGCAGTAATAACTTCAAAAAATAATCCATTAACAAATGAATATTCCACAAAACTAGTTTCCAGAGTTTTGAGACAAGATAGGAATAGAGTAAGACTGGTAACTGTGGGCTGTTCTAAGGATAAAAAAAAACAAATAAATCAGAATAACCAAAAAAAATCATAATTACTTCTAGAAAATATCTTGTGGCAAATTACGGATTAAAGAAGAGCAAAGATATACAATATGGGGAAAAACGTACCGCTGACCATGATTGGTTCTAAGGATATAGCAAGAGGTGATGGGACGATAGAAGAAAAAAGGGAAGCAGCCAAAATCGGGGATTTCTTAACAAACCCTCTCTAGATATTAGTAATTTTTTCTTTTAACTGAATAAAATCTTAGTTTAAGAACATAATAAATACATGCCATGAACCTGTAATCGAATCCGTCGCCTTCATGCCTCTTTCAGTATTCACCTGAGATGACTGGGACTAACCAGTTAAAACGTTGTGTTTTAAATAAATTAAGAAAGGGTAGTTCAAGACACATCTTTTATTTCATAAAAATAACATGTGGTATAGACCAAAAGTCCTGCATAAATTAGGCCTGCCTAATGATCACGAGCGCGCTGCGCTCGACACCAACGGCGGCCATGGAAGCCCTCCTGGGACTGCCTCCTTTGCATATTTACTTGGAGAGAGAGGCAAGGTGGGCAACCTACAGACTCTATCAAGTGGTCAGTAACAAACCGCAGGCGTGTCATATGGAGAGCACCAGTCTCCTCAGGAATGTCCTGACCTGTGACAGACTGGGAATGCCCTTAGACATAATGCCTACAGCAACCAATTACAACAGGCCCTACAGTGTAGTCTACCCACAAAGGGAGGACTGGAGTCGAAAAACGACCTACCTGCTCCGGGCTGACATCTGTTGGTACACCGACGCCGACGGCTCCAAAACCAAGGACGGTGTTGGAGCTGGAATATATGGACAGAGGCCGAGGGCAGAGTTTTCCTTCAGCCTGGGCACTCTCGCAACCATATTTCAAGCGGAAGTATTTGCTATTGAGATGTGTGCTAGATCGCTGTTTGATCGGCTGTGCACACGTAAGACAGTTAAAATATTCTCCGATAGTTAAGCAGCTCTTAAGGCTCTTGAATTCAGCCGGTGCAATTCGAAAACATCTGGAATTGCAAGGATGCGCTGACCAAACTGGGTCAAACAACAAGGTTACATTACTGTGGATACCTGGACACACCGGCCTAAAGGGTATTGTATTGTATTGTGATGAACGGGGTCGCTCGGCTCTAGTGTAGCCCTCCTTCACTTCGACCTAAAGAGATCTTTTGTGAATACCCTTCGTTGTTTAGTGCCCGGTAATTCCTATACCTTTAGCAAAGTTCAGGATACTACGCGGTGCAAGCTGAATAATATCTCTAGGAGTAAGATATACCCCTTCGAGGTATTTAAGCCGTTGCCGGGTCAGTTCTCTGCATTCACAGAGAATGTGTTCCGCAGTTTCGTTTGCCTCGTGACAAAACCGACATTGTTCATCCTCAGTCTTTCCCATTTTTTTGAGGTGATACCTCCAAGGGCCATGTCCTGTTAGGAAGTCGGTAACCAGTTTAAGTTCATTTTTTTAAAGTTCCAGTAGCTTCTTTGTGTACTTAGGTGAATGCGAAATAAATCTTTTCGCCTGCCTTTGTCCTGGATTGTTGTTCCAGTAAGTCTCTTTTTGCCTTTTCTCCCATGTTCTGAGTTCCTCGTAGAGGTGGCCTCTAGTGGTGCCACAGAAGGGCTCAGGTCCATAGAATGGTCTCTGTGCTCCTTCCTTGGCGAGTTGATCGGCAATTTCATTGCCCTCCACTCCTTCATGTCCTGGTACCCACTCTGTTGTGTTTGGCCAGTTGGTTTAGTGATTGTCGGCATTCCCAGGCCAGCTTTGAATTAAAAGTGCATGAAGTCAATGCCTTCAAAGCAGCCTGGCTGTCCGATAAAATATATATGGTTGCGCCTCGAAGGCCTGTTTTTGGCGCAAATGTCAATTGCATGGATTTCAGCTTGGAAGATGGAGGGAGCCCTGCCGAGAGACTGAGCCTTTTCATGCTTTGGTGCATTCACACTCATAGTTTGGCGGTCTTGAATAACCACTTCAAAAGAGCGCTGGAAGTCCCGCACTATAGGCATCA
Source organism: Listronotus oregonensis (assembly GCA_019359885.1). NCBI lineage: Eukaryota > Metazoa > Arthropoda > Insecta > Coleoptera > Curculionidae > Listronotus > Listronotus oregonensis. The sequence continues at coordinate 126,014 of JAHBCN010000474.1, read as the reverse complement.
TGTCCGTGGGTTTGGTCAGAGCTTCAATCTTGATTTTTTCCAAAATTTTAAGGTGACCAGTCAGGTGTCCTGACTTTATATTTTGTGTCTGGATTACTCTGGAGGCACTCAGTATCGCCTTCCTCTTTATGTGCAGGTGCAGGGGAAGGAGGTTCAACATTGTCTCCAGAGCTGCCGTTGGGCAAGTTTTCATTGCTCCAGTAACTCCCAGACAGGCAAGTCTCTGCAGTTTCAGAAACTTTCCTTGTGTAGTTTTTTGCTCTGTTTTTGGCCACCAGACCAGTGAGGCATAAGTAACTATAGGTATTAAAACTGTAATGTATGACCAGTAGATCATTTTGGGTTTTCGACCCCATGTTTTACCACATAGTCTGCGGCACGCCCATAGTGCCGTTGATGCTTTTGCGATAGTCCTTTTTATTTGCGGGTTCCAATTGAGTTTCTGGTCAAGGACAATTCCCAGATATTTTACTTCTGATGTAAGGGTAATGAATCCGCAAAAGGGGGGCGGAGACAAAATTCACAGGGCCGAAACCGGTCATCGGTATATCTTATGGAATGGACAAGCAGTTCATATCAGCTTGGACACAAAGAGAAAATCTTCGGTACTGGCATGGGCTTCCGGGTCTCAGACACTCGAAGGCCTTTATAAGCCCACCGAACCAACAATGTACTGTCAAACTACTGGAGCAATCAAGGGTACACCTTAAAACTCTAGTGGGACTGTTGTACTCGGGACACTGCAGATTGAAATACCACATGCACAAGATCGGCCTAGCGGAAGACGCCGAGTGCCGCATGTGCATGGAGGGGGATGAATCGGCAGAACACATACTGTGTTCGTGCCCAGCAATGGCACGACTAAGATTCGCAATCCTTGGCAATAACACCTTGTTGCCGGGGGAGGTGAAAGATCTTTCTCCCAACAGGATCATCAGATTTATTTGAAGTCTGGACCTGGTGGGAGAAATATAAAAGGGTATGAGCCACAATAGACCGATCGGTCGCGGTGAAAGGGTGTTATACCCACTCACTTTAAACCTACCTACCTACCTGCATAAACTTGATTCAGATGCGTCTAAGAAAAAAATATTCGGATTTCCAAGTTCTCTGCATATTTTGCATTTTCTTTAACTTATTCTCATCGTATATCACAAATAATAATTCTTTGATATATTTTCTTTTTTTAATTTAAGTTCTTTTTTTGTAAAAGAGTATATTTTTTGATTTTAGGAGAAAGACCATATTTATGTGAATTTTGTAGTGCGACCTTTGTTTGTAATAGAACATTGCAAAGGCATAGAAGAGAACTACATTCCCAGGTATATCACTGACTTATTACTACTTAGTTAGGCCATAATAGATCTATATTAGTGGAACATGAATAGAAAATAAAATTTAACCTCATTAAGATTTATTTTCCACTAAATTTAAAAAGGTAAATCCAGTATCAGTTAAAATGTTTTTACAACTTTAAAGTATAGAAAGCAAGAAGTTATTGTTTCGTTTAGTGCTCTGGATGATTCTATTATTTCTGTATTTAAAGTCAAATGTGTCATTAGTGGTTAGTGGTTCTGCAATAAAATCTTATTTTTACTTGCATTTTTTTCAAAACACCTTCAGTCTTGGAAAAAACCATACCATATATGGTGATAACTCTTTTAGTAAATATGTTCCATAGTTTTGGGGCGGATTTATTTTTCAATAAGTTCTTCTGGGTTACTCGCCTGGAAAGTTTTTAAAAAATGGGACCACTTCGGTTTTGATCCCGGGGTATAGCGAACTGAGCCTGATCAGTCCTATTGACTCCTATGAACTTGCAGATCACCTGAAACAAAAAAGCAAAAGCCCCAAAAAAAATAGATTAAAACTGATTCTAAAGAAATTTTGGTTTAAAAATTTAGGAAATTCTGATAGCTTTTTAATATTCATAACGTTTTGTCATAAATGACATATTAGTTTGGTTGACTAGTGCAAGATAATATATAGGAAGGTATTCTAATCCTGCAATGCATGATGGAAAATGTGTCAAGCGGTCGCGCCGCCACGAGTGGGTCTGGCACACTAACTGGCCTCTAAAGTATTATCATCTTTTTTTTATTATTGCGAAAGTTAGAATGAAAATACTTTAAAGACCAGTTAGTGTGCCAGACACACTCGTGGTGGCGCGCCCGCTTGAAACATTTTCCATCATGCATTGCAGGATTGGAATACCTTCCTATATATTATCTTAGACTAGTGGATTTATAATTTTTAAAAAGATAAAAAAGGGTGGTGTGTTAATTGATTTTGAGTTTACCTGAAGTTACTTCAGCATCAAGCATAGGGAACCGAAACATGTATTATTTAAATTAACAAAAATTTTTAAATATTTAATTTGAATTCCTTTTTTTCATTTAAGTTTATCTTGACAACGGTGGCCGACTTGCCACTAAAACATATATAGGTTTTTTGAGTGTTTTGAATTTTGGGGGAAGGGCTTTTTCTCTTTTGTTTTAGACGATCTGCAAGTTCATAGGGGTCAGTAAAGTAAGCAGGCTCAATTCTCTATACCCCGGACTAGGACCGAAATGGTCCCATTTTTTGGAAAATTTCTATGCGAGTAACCCAACCAGAACTTATTGAAACTCCTTTAGTGTTAAAAGTCATTTTACTTTTTAATCACGATTACGTGTTTGTTGCCAAAGCGCAACAATGAAAGCATGGACTAAAAATGGTTTATTCTTCCTTGGTGAAAAATAAAGTTAATCAAATATATTAAAAATACTTTTAATTTTCTTCCGACTATCCTTAAAACTAGTGATTTTTGCAATTTTTAAAAGACTCATTAGAAACTGAATAAAGCAACTTTGCCTTAATTTAACAATTATTGCTTTTTCTCCTAATCGTTATCGTGATTTCCCATTAAGCTAAACATTTGTAATACTTATCTTACTTAAATCCTTCCAGATCATGTGTCATAAATAAAAGTTAATAATCATTTTATTTCATACTGTCTGGTAGGCCTTCGATTACATTCTCAATTTGAATCCGGTAGGTTAGCCATAACAGCCGGTAAGTGTCGCTAAGCAACACTTAGCTACAGGACTGTTTTATTTTTATAAATCAAATTGGACATTTAAAAATACGCCAACATGACATTTTCTTCCACTTGTTGACTGTTGCCACAGGGAAAAAGGTGATGCGATTTTCGGAAAATAATGAGACTTTGATTTTTAAAATCAAATAATGATACAGAACGGACAGTATGAAATAAAATACATTACTATACACGTCCGGTAGTACTTATTAAAGTTACTCGTTTAGACATTCTTGACTTGGCTCCTAGGGTCGCCTTGTCCATATGGTCTAACCCATGCTGTAACAAGTAACCTACCGGACTTATAACTTATTATACTTAGATCTGAAGTTTTCTTTTGCGAGTGAACGCGTGAGACCGATAAAATCATAACTGATAGGTCTCCCAATGCTGAAAAGTTTGGTAATATGAAATGATGGCAAAATAATTTAAAGCATTCGCAAAAAACGTAGGGATTCTCATTTTTTTTGATTTTGAACAGCTTATAACTAAATCAACTTTAATAATCTTTACATTGTGAAAAACAATAGAGACTGATGCATGCTTTTTCAAAGAAATAGTTTATTTTAAGGGTTAATCAAAATAACTTGCAATCGAATATGGGTTATAATTATTTCATTTTCTCAACCGCCAGTAAGACAACTTCTTACTAGTGTTACTAATTCAGATACCGTGTTATGAAAAGATGATAATATTTCTGATGTCAGTATAACAGGCCAATATTTACAATGGGAAAAACCTAATTATTATATTCTCCTATTGATAAAACAAATTCGATAGAGGAGAAGAATTCAAGTCTAATTGATCGTTTAAAAAATTATTGGAATTTTTAGGCTTGTTTAATTTCATGGATTCTAGCAAATTTAATTTTAGGCGTAGTTAAAATTAAATGAATGTTGTTATTCTATTAGATGGTTGAAGTAATTAGAATCTTTTTCTTTTTAACAAAACTAGAGTGATGTTCATTAACACGTTTATCGAAATTCCTACCCGTTTGTCCGATGTCAATTTTAGGACAATCTTTGCACTTTAATTTATAAACACAAGATTTCTTTCCTTTATTTGTTTTAGTTTTATTGTTTTTAATATACTTACCCAGATTATTAATAGATTTAAAGGCAACATTAATGTTTAAGAAATTACCTATTTTATTACTAATATGACCTGAATATGTCACTATATCACTTTATAATTTTTTTGGTTCTTTTACGGTGGGAAAAACTAGATATATAACTTTTTTATATAATTTTTTGTTCAACATTTTATTGATTATTTTGGGAGTGTATCCATTATTTACTGCAATTTTTTCCAAAATTACAGTTACCGTCTATGAACGTTTTGGTTCTTTCTGGTTATTCATTCTTTCGAAAAATAATTTATACCTGAATATAAAGGCTCAGTTCATCATTGCCATTTTTTTGTTTCTTTTGCTCCCAATCCAATTCGTCATATGTCACGTGTTACTATTAGATCATCTGCTGCGAGTCCACGTGACATAAAAATCTGCTTGCTTCGCTCTCATCCAATACCGAACTTGATCAAAGTTGCGGCTTAGAAATTTAGTTAAAAATATAAAGAATATTTTTAAATTATTTGTGGATTCCACCTAACGTTTTAGGTTAATTTAATAACTTACAGGTTTTAAGCAATCTTAAATCGTTAACAGCTATAGCTGATTTATCTCGAAAAAGGATTCTTTTTGAACTTAACCCAGAATTTTGGAAAATATCCAGAAGTTTTTGTTTAATGGGATTTAATTTAAACTATAAATTTTAACCTTGCCTTATTGAAAAAAAGATGCAAAAACTGGTTGGAATATTAAAAATCAAAGGCAAGTATCATTGTAAACAACCTTGTTCGCGATTAAAAATCCAATTCTATAAGCAAAAGCCAAAGCTATATAAAATATATATTTTTATTTGATCCATTTTAGAAAACCCCCTGTCAGAAATGTGGCAAAATGCTAGGGACTACGCATTAAAAAAACATTTAGTTCGACATCAAGTATTAGAAGAGGGATTGAAGGTAACAAGAAAAAAATACACATGCGAATATTGTAAGACAGTAATGAATTTTACCTCGAGAAGAAGACATCTAGAAAAGCAACACGGTATAAAATTGTATGGTAAGCATCCCTTATCTATTTTGTAGTCATAACTCTTATTCTGTCGGCAATGCGAATAGTTTTATTATTTACATCCTAATGAAATTGGTTTCTTGAATTGAAATTTTTTTTTACTGAATTATTAAATATAAGAAGCGTTTACTTTTAATACTTTTACTTCTTCAAAGTACTATCTGTGCATTATAGAAATCATATACGTATTTCTATGTAGTAAAATTTTATTTATTATCGGCAGATCAATTTGCGGTGGACATTTGGTAATCCATATGTGTGTGCACGCATTACTGCGTTACTTATGTTTCTTTGCTACACAACTAATCACTAAAATCTTGGACTTCCATTGTCTTTATTTGTTAATTTTTACACAACGTTTCGGTTAGTAATGTATCTCCAACCGTTTTTTAGTGATCACTAAAAATTATTCTTAAAAGCTACGACTTATATACTATCCCTTGTTCACCAAAGCTTGACCGACTTTACTACGGTTCAGCAACGGCTGCCAGATATTCGGAATATCGATGCTAGGCTTGCTAAATACATTTTGCTTGTTTACAATTATTACAACTTCTTTAAATTTTCTTTTCTTCCAGTGGGTTTCTTTGTGAATGGTTTTTGCTTCCGACCATTGAATGAGGTGTTGTTTTGACCAAGCGTGTTCGGCAATCCCTTACTTCGACGTTTCACCTCGTTCCGTATGTTTTTTGTGTTGTTTAACTCTAACTTCAAGTGGTTTTTTTGTTTCCCCGATGTATACCTCACCACATTCACAGGGAATTTGGTAAATACAGTCATTATTTGAAACATTGTTGTCTGGTCTCGTCTTAGTAAGAATACTTCTTAGAGTAGTTTGGGATTTAAATGCCGTTTTAATATTATACTTATTCGCGATTCTGCGGATCTTTTCCGAAGTTTAATATATAGAATTGTCATAAATATTTGGTCACGTGGGTTCTCGTTCAAGTTAGAGTTTTTTTGTCTTATTTTGATATTTTTCGATTGTTTTCTTTATTAGTCTCTCACTGTATCCGTTCTGCTTAAGATCCCTAGTTATGTTACCTATTTCCCCTTGCAGGGAATCCCTACTGTTACATAACGTCACTGCACGATTATATAGGTATATGTACTCTATATAATCGTGCAGTGACCTTATGTAACAGTAGGGAATCCCTACAAGAGGAAATAGGTAACATAACTAGGAATCTTAAGCAGAACGGATACAGTGAGAGACTAATAAAGAAAACAACCACAACTAACCACAACATAACCAGTTATTTTAAACAACAGTGCATCCAGAACAAAAATCACCGGCACAAAAAAAGTCGTTTGAACTTTGACCACTGAATCCGAATTTGAAGTCCGTTTGGCCCGGTCACCAGATTTAAGTAAATAATTTCTTTTATCGCTGTGACTGCAGTTTTTTGCATTTTTTTGAATTTTACTCAAATCTGGGGGGTGACCGGGCCAAACGAACTTTAAATTCGGATTCAGCGGGTCGAAATACATGTCCGTAGGTGGGTCCAGTTAAAAGTACAAACATTTTTTTTGTGTGCCAGTGAAATAAAGCGTACACTGCTTGCAAATAATAATATAGCGTGCATACGTAAACAACGTCCGTGGATTGCCCATCTGACCGTCAATATTCGTCTTAATAACCGGAGCGAAAAATCCATAAACAAAAAAAGAATTGTCGCTATAGTCTGATTCGTTGTTTTATTTACATTATTTTATTTTGGTTTTAAATAGGTTAATTAAAAGTTGTCATTATATTTGGATTGCCCTTATAAACGATTCACGGAAACAGATTTCACCCACTATATATTCTAAGTGATACAGAAATCCAAACACCCAGTAAAGTTATTTTATTTTGATAGATAATAGTACAGGATTTTAACACAAATAATATTTGTACTAGAGAAATTTTCTGACAATGCTACATTATCGTTAAAACAATTTATAAGTAGCAGTTATTTACTACGTTTGGTTTTATTGCCACCAGAAAAGTGTTACCTTATTTACATAAGCAATATTTACCAGAACTATACCAAGTATAATTACAATAATTGCTTTGTTAGTTTTTTTAAAATGTATTAACCTGTTTCTTAATTTTAGTAGTCTAAGTGGCAAAAATACATACAAATCTTACCTTTTTTAGGTAGAGGTGACGACTGCAAGAAAATTCCCATTAAAGAAACTACTGAAACAACATGAGAAAAAATTCACAACACTATTGTTCGTTTTTATTGTAAGGTCTGAGTTATGTGCAATATATTTAAGGATAATCCCATATTATTTGTGTATATTTTATTATCTGTCTATATAGAGTTCTTTATTACTAAAACAGTAGATGTAAGCTTGTATAAAACCTGAGGACTAGATATAGAGTCTTGGACGTTAATCAATTTTTCCCACATTCCATTCATGGTGTTCAACTACCGAAACGTGCAGTAGTGTGGCAATCGAACCTCATATAAACAACTGCTGTACTGTAAATCCAAATTAATTTTGCTGTGATCACAGTTAATTAGAGCAGCCTTTTAGGCTTTCCATTAATGTATTGGTAAGTGCTCGTGCGACGGTCAGCGCTGACATCAGTCGAACGTAACTGTCTCAATGAAAATGTATGGTCAATTCAAATGCAGAGCTGATAGACTGCGACGCTCGTGCATACATTTTCATTCTACTGAATATATTATAAATCCATGATTTCCGCGCAACTAAAACATATAGATTTAAATCAAAAATTTTAAAAGGAAAAAAATCTTTTTCACTAAATAGTATTTATAGACCACTATGTTTTAATTCTGAATCAAGATATTTTAATAATAGTGGTAAAATTTGTTTCTATTGGTTAATTTTTCCAAAGTCTTGATTAAAGTAAAGATTTATTGATTTATTTATTTACTAATACAAGCCCGACAGAAAACTATTAACAGGGCTACAAATATAAACTATAAAAAGATTAATTAACAATAAAGTGGTAAATCCAACGAAACTTCAAACAAAACAAATTTAAAATAATTTTAAAAAACAAATTCAAATACCTAAAGATAATCTGAACACGTTCGAACAAACAATCTAGAATTCATAGTAAAAGCACAGTGTCATAAAACGCAATTGTATAAGGTTAGGTTAGGTTTATAGTGAGTGGGTATAACACCCTTCCATCGCGACCGATCGGTCTATTGTGGCTCACACACTTTTATATTTCTCACACCAGGTCCAGACTTCTAATAAATCTGATGATCCTGTTGGGAGAGAGATCTTTCACCTCCCCTGGCAGCAAGGTGTCGTTGCCAAGGATTGCGAATCTGAGTCGTGCCGCTGCTGGGCACGAACATAGTATGTGTTTTGCCGATTTATCCTCCTTCATGCACATGTGGCATTCGGCGTCTTCTGCGCTAGGCCGATCCTGTGCATGTGGTATTTCAATCTGCGGTGTCCCCTGTACAGTCCTACTAGAGTTTTAAGGTGTGCCCTTGGTTGCTCCAGTAGTTTGACGGTACATTGTTGATTCGGTAGGCTTATAGAGACCTTCGAGTGTCTGAGACCCGGAGATTTTCTCTTTGTGTCCAAGCTGATCTGAACTGCTTAGCCATTCTATAAGATTTACCGATGATCGGTTCCGGCCCTGTGAATTTTGTCTCCGCCCCCTTTTGGCAAGTAGGTCTGTGGATTTATTACCCTCTAGGCCGGTATGTCCAGGTATCCATAGTAGGGTAACCTTGTTGCATTGATCCAGTTTGGTCAGCGCATCCTTGCAATTCCAGACGGTTTTCGAATTGCACCGGCTGGATTCAAGAGCTGATTGACTGTCGGAGATATTTTAACTGTCTTACGTGTGCAGTGCCGATCAACCAGCGTTCTAGCACACATCTCAATAGCAATTACCTCTGCCCTCGGCCTCTGTCCATATATTCCAGCTCCAACACCGTCTTTGGTTTTGGAGCCGTCGAGCCAACAGATGTCAACCCGCAGCAGCTCGATCGTTTTCCGACTCCAGTCCTCCCTTTGTGGGTAGACTACACTGTAGGGCCAATTGTAGTTGTAGTTGTAGGCATTCCCAGTATGTCACAGGTCAGGACACTCTGGAGGAGACTGGTACTCTCTATGTGATACGCCTGCGGTTTATTGCTGATCGCTTGATGATAGTGTGTAGGTTGCCCACCTTGCCTCTCTCACCAAGTAGATATGCAGAGGCAGTCGCAGGAGAGCTTTCATGGCCGCCGTTGGTGTGATCATTAGGCAGGCCTGTCTTTGTAGGCAAGATAGCTTTGCTTGGGTCAGCCGCTGCTGCCCCTTGCGCCACCATGCCACAGAACCATACGTGATCATTGGTCTTATGACTGTCACATATAGTGTGACGGTATTGTATAAGGAACACATCCTTTATATTGGTGTATAATGCATTGTATTATATGTTCATTGCATTAGTACAGGGTGATAGCAAAAAAGAAATATCTACTGTTCCTACTTGTGATCCTCGGGACCGTAAAGTTAATTTTGCCCAACAGAGTTGGACAGACAGTGGCTCCATTAATTAACTTATACAAAAATACAGTGCTATGAAGGTTTTTTCTTTTCTCTAAACTTTCCATTCTAGAACAGTAGGTTAAAGTTCAGTTTCTTTAAAGTCTTTTTAATGGTAATTCGATTTTATATAATTCACCAATGTTTTGCTAATAGTTTTGTAATATTTATTTACCCTGTTTTTAAATAAATTTGTTGAAACTGCAGTTACCGACAATTAGGGATTCTAGACAATATTAGCATACTGGTCTCATGTGTGATTTGTAGCTTGGAACTCACTTTTCGAGTGGTGTTATGAAATGCTATTCTTTTCAAATATACTATTATATGTAATGTTTAAATTGTAGTTAGTATAATGCAGATATTTCATTTAAGGCACCTTTTAGATCACCTAGTAGTGCCACTACGGACGTAATACAAATAATTGGTAACTTTAAAATACTCCCCATTAACTTATTAGCAAATGTTATTCACACGGGGCCTACGGTTTATCGTGGAATCAAAACCTCACACAACACGCGTTCTTTCATTGGTGGTCATCCATCGACTACGTCTTTCGCTGATCTGACAAAATGCTAACTATATTATTTAAAGGACTAAAAGAAAAACCTAATAAAAGAATATGAAATATATTTAGGCCATAAAGAAACAATACAATGGAAAAAAATTACAATAATTTATTTGGAATCATTTTTAATTCCCATACCTAATTAAAAATTAGGGTTTTAAAACTGTGAATTTCGTCACATTAAATTAAGGTGTATAAAGAGATTTAAGGAAAATTAGTACCTATACAGTCTACATGACAGCCTTGAGTAACTTTAAATTTGGACATTTTATTTTGCCATACAGCTGTAGCAAAGTAATGCGTAAATCCCAGACAGAATTTTCATTAAAATTATACCGCAGTTTTTCATACGAAGTAGAAATTTCAGGGAGTCAATTTCAAATTTCTAAGAATAGCTGATAATCAGAGGCTTACAACCAATATTTATTTTTTTTTAATTAAACAATTTTTAAAAGAATATTTATATGGACGGAACATTACATCTACCAAAAAGAACTATGTATTTAATAAAAAAATAACTTTTAATTTTTTTATTTAATTTAAAACCACACGAAAATTATACCTAAGTGTTTTTATGACATAAAATATATGCTAAAAAGCTAAATATTTTTTTTTGTATTAAGGACTGAGCAAGGTCATATTTGTGGCTTCCTTGGTATAAAAAAATGGCCATTTTGTGTATTTTTTCCATAAAATTTAAAACAATACAATTGGGACATCTTATTTATTAATTTGATTCTGTTGTTACTAAAAATAAATAATAAATATAAAATCCTTCTTATGAAAACCTATTGGAAAAACGATACGCCTTTAAAAACGAACCAATAAATAAGGTGTTAATATTATGTCGTATCTCTTTTGTTTCATTTTAAATTGATCTATTAAGTGTTTTTTTTTTCATATTCTACGGAAAAAATACAAAATATGGCTTTTTCCAATTATTTAAAATATGACAAAAGCCATAAATATGACTGTTAATTATTCCTTGGATGACCCTGTACCAAAAAAAACTTGTAACTTAAAAACCCTACTTCATACGAAAAAAAACCTAATTAGCTTTACTCCTCTATGCTTGATTTTTCTGTAAAATATGTTGATTTCCAAAAATTTTATTGAACTGTCTGAATATTTTACCTTCAAAGGTAAAAAATTAATTTAATTTTACAGTTTCAACAAGCCAATAACCTTTATTTTCTGGCATTAAAAATGTCCATACTTAAAATGCTTTATACTGAAGTGCCAGGCTAAAATTAAATTATACCTAAATTATTTGCAATGGCTAGAAAGAAAACTTTGGACTGTTGTAAACACTACAAGGTAAAATAAATTATCTATATAATGCACAGTTTATAGAGATTTTTTTTAAATTTAAATTTAACAGAATCCACCTTTTAAAAAAAAGGTGCACAGAACCTAAAAAACCAAAATTCGTACAGAAGTTAGCTTTTCTCTTTTTTTTTTGTATGAAAAAAAAACTAAAAAATATACATCTTTTCTTTTAAAGTGAAAAATTTTAATTTAATTGTATTTTAATTGCGATACTCTTAATGGGACTTTTGTAAAGAACCAATTGCTGATCCTTATCGGTGCATTTTTTTTAGAAAAAAGTCGGAAAAACTGCTAACATTGACAACTTTTTAAAAATTTATAACGTGGACTCATTTAAAGATGGAAAAGTGATCTTCGGGAAAACACACGGTGGGCTTAAAGGTGACTTAAATGCCAGGTTTTAGCACTTCCGATTTTCTTTCGGCATTCGATTCCTGGACTCGAAAGAAGGCCCGAAAAAAACTTCCACCGTAATCCTTAGAGCGGATTTTAAATAAAAACGTTTTTTTTTTCAATTGAAAGTGCAAAGTTCAAAAAATGGGTGTTTTGTTTTTTTTTTACGCGTATAGCGTATATGCTGTAATAGAAGGACAAAGGCAGACAAACCTTTACTTAAATACAGCTCAAAATATCCCTTTAATTCAAGGTTCTTGAAGAAAAAAGGAATAAATAAAAATATGCATTTTTTATTTCTGGAAATGACAAATAATGTTCAATATTGGTACCGAAATAAACAGTTTTATCGTTTTGAAGTAATATCTGAGGTAAAAAACAATGGTGCAGAGATCAAAGTTACTTTCATTTTTTAATCAAATCTACTAATGAGCGAACACTATTGTATTCTCTGCGGTCAGTAATCTATTGCCATAATCTGGATAACATTTTTTGACTTTCTATGTGTACCGCATTATCCCAAAATCATGGTGCACAAATTCCATGGCCTGTTCGCTAAAAAACCCCAATCCTTTTTTTTTTGTTTTAGCGCAAAACTCGGGTCCATAGAAAAAAATAGCATGAACCTTTGGAGTAACAGTGATCTGGAGATCTAAATAGCTCTTTTTAAATATGCCTATTGCTTGTGTGTAGTTTGGTTTGAAAAGCAAGACTTTATCACTGCTCGAAATTCTTGGAAATATATAACATAACTTAACCAACCTGGCCTGCATACATTTTGCAAAACATCAGTTTGGTCTAAAAGCATTTTGCGTAAGTTACCCGCGAATGCAGGGGCCTTATGCACAAATTCTTGGCGAACATTGCACCTGTTAGCCCACTCGAAACATTCAAACGCAAACTCAATTTTCATTCCATTATAAAGAGTGTTTACTACTCCAAGCATTAAATGCAATTAGGGGGGTGCAATGATGTCAAGAATTTGTCTGGAGTCATCTTGCCTCTTGAAAGAACAGGCGCATTTGAGCAATTCTTGTATTTGTCGCAATTGTGCCGGCAAAATGATTGATTTGTAAGAGAGACCATAACATTCTAACATTTTCGTCGTTTTCTTGTATGGCTGCAGTTATTGCCAGAACAATTTTTTTTAAAATCCGGAATCCTTAAATCTTTTTGCAGCCTACGCCCTCTATATATTTTTGTCGATCATCTCTTATTGCAGAATCATGTGCTTGCACTAAAAGGCCAATTTTGAGAAACCCTCCTTTACCATCAATATCGAACTTCAAATGGGGATTAGCAATGTTTTGAGTTCCTTTAATACGATCGATCAAGGCCAGAACATCTTGACAAAATGCTAATATTTCTGTGGAGGTGGTTTTTTTACCTCAGATATTACTTTAAAATTTTAAAATGATAAAACTGATTATTTTTTTACAAATATTGAACATTATTTGTCACTAAAATTACCAGTTATCCAAAATTTAGTTTTTTCTTTAATCCTTCTTTCGTCAAGAAACTCTAATTAAAGGGACATTTTGAGCTGTATTCAAGAAAAAGTTTGTCTGCCTTGGTTATTCTATTGCAGAATGTCTGAAAATCTTATTTCTACCAAATTGAGCGTTCCCAAGTCCTAGAGAATACGCGTAAAAAAACAAATACCCAATTTTTCGGTTTTTAAGGGTTTTTTTTAAATTTCATATAAAAAACAGAAAAAAGCTAGCTTTTGTACGGATTTTGGTTTTCTAGGCTCCATGCACCTTTTTTAAAAGATGGTTCTGGTGGTTGGCTGCTAAATTTTATAAACCAAAATGGGTGCTATTTTGCTCTATAAACTGTACTAGTATCCTGTTTTACCAAACTCTTATTACAAATGTCAAATAAGACAAAATAAGCATAAACTGTTTAAAAAGTATATTATGCTTTTTTAAAAGAAAATCTTAATTAACTTATACAGCAAAACTAAAGTGCTATCATTTGTAATAAATTAATGAAAAATACAAATGTGTTTCTTTAATTTTTAACTCTTATTTTTTATGAAGGTTAAAACATTTCATCCAAAGTTTAGATATATTTTTTCATCAGCTTCCACTGTAAAATCTGATTCTGTTTTTTTTTTTAACTGCCCTATAGATCTTACTTTAAGTTTAATCTTTCGTCATTCAGAATAATGTTTCTTTACCCACAAATTTTTATAAAAAATCACACCTTTTAAACTAACATTTATACATATTTACATTGGGTTTCTTTCATCAACCATAGTATAGAAATAATAAGAGGTATATCTTTCAAAATAACATACAAAAATATCATAGCATGTTCTAAAGTAGTAGTTAAACCAAAGTTTTTACATTGGTTCAACCCACAGATTGATACCATATTTTACAACTACACTACATAGACAATACAATAAATTGCTTTAACTTAACATCTTTTTATATAAGCAAAATATACTTTACTATAGGTGTAACGCTACTTTTGGATGTTACCCATTGGTAAAAACTACTGGAAAAAAGTTAGGTAAAACCAGAATACAAAAAAGATGCAATAAAATCTTCTAATCTCACTTTTCTACTGTAAACTAATATAAAAATTAATAACTTAAATTTAAAACACAAATGAGCAAATCTATATTAAAGCTGTGAATGATGCATTGAACATAGGACAGAATTTAAAAATACACTTAACAGATATCTATTTCTTGCGCCACCAATCGGGCATCTTAGTGTGCTCTGTAAATAGTGATCTTAGTGACATATCACATTATAACTTGAATTGTAGGCCAAAAATTTAATTTTTAATAAGACAACAAGGAACAAAAGTTCATACCACCGAACTCAAGGAATAGAATTAATGCAACGCCAATTTGTAGGCAGGGTGTTTGGTATAGTGATCTTTTTGTTTTTTTGTTTTGGAAAAACGTGAACAAATTGCCAGGTCTCGGAAATCAAAATCAGAAAATTATATTAAAAAAATAAAAAATTATTCAAAAATATTGGTTTTTGTGTTAGTATAGGCAACATCGATTTAAATATAAACATTTATTGATATGTCAGTTCTAAGATCCGATTGCACCGGCATCATTGGGTTATTCAATATTGATTCGGACAGTTGCTGTAATCGTTTGATAAAAAATTATATTAAATCAGGTATTGTACGGCACTTCGATGTCATTTTATCTCTTTCTATTGGTTGTATTTTTCAATAATACTTTTTGTAAACTGACACTCGATCAACAGCAATGAAATTAAGCATCTAAAGTGAATGACATATCTGTCTATAACTTCAGATAATAAACAAATAGTATATTACATACCCAGGTGGAAAGTGTTTCATTTCTGTCGAGAGATGCGTTAGTACTATACTTCTCGAGACAGAAATGAAACTTTCCACCGAGGTTTGTATACTATTTTATTTACAACCACTTTATTCATTTCCTATTATTTTAAATTGAAATTATGAAAATTGATCCGGTAATAATTTTATTAGGCGGCCGTGCTTCGCAATTTGTATCGTTGTCATGGTAACGGGTTGTCAAAGTGTCAATACATACAGTGTAAGATAGACGCTTTAAATTTAAATAGTAATTTGTTTTAATTTCGCAAATCCAAAAAAAAAAAATGTTATCAGATGAGGAATTTGAGTTTGCTGCTACTTCACCAGAAATTCTAGAATATTATTATTATTATTAGAATGCGTATGTTCGTGTGTCACTATACCATTTTAAAATATCAATATTCAATTAAATTACAAAAAAAAATTACTTTCCAACCGGGTGGAAAGTAGAAGTCAAAAAACGTCAACTTTCCACCTTTCAAAGATAGGTGAAATGTCATTATTACATGCATGGTTGTAAATAAAATAGTTTTCAGACTTTAAAAATAATTGTTAATAATAAAGAATCATCAATTTATAAAAATGTTAGTTATGATGCAATGCCATAAACATTTGAAAAATGTAATATTTTCAAAGTTATGTTATTCAGTGTGTTTGATCAATGTTGCCGGCAGTTTGTTTACTTTAATTCCTTCCAAGAATTCGTTGGTTCATACCTAAAAATGTATTTACGTTTAGTGTCGTTTTAGAAGAAAAATGAACTAATAAGATAAATAAAAATGAAATATATTAAAAGTTGACCGTTTTCAATTATTTCAGACTATAATATTTTCAGTTACATAAGTTTCTCTAAGAATTATGTAAAAAATCCCCAATTTTTATACATGCCTAATCTTTAATAAGACGTAATAGGTACAAGTATCTAGGATACAAAACACTGCAATATTTCCGAAAATCTGTAAGTTTGATCCTACTCTTCTTAGTAATATTGAGTCAAAAAGCAACTTTTATTATACAGCCACACAAAAAAAAAATGTTTCGTTTCCACGAATGCAACCTATTGTACCTTAGATTTTTGGGGTCGCTGAATTCGAATCCGAGGTCGGTTTGCCTGCATTAGGTCACGTTTCAAGGTCACCCCAAGGTCAAATCATTAGATTTTGACAAAAAAAATTGCAAAAATTCATATATAGGTTTTTGGGGACGCTGAATCCGAATTCGAGGTCAGTTTGTTGATATCAGGTCACGTTTCAAGGTCACCTCAAGGTCAAATCATTGGATTTTGACAAAAAAAAATGCAAAAATTCATATATAGATTTTTGGAGTCGCTGAATCCGAATCCGATATCAGTTTGTTGATATCAGGTCATTTCAAGGTCATAGCAAGGTCAAATCACTAGATTTTGAGAACAAAAATTGCATAAATTTATATATAGGTTTTTGGGGTCGCTGAATCCGAAACCGAGGTCAGTGTGTTGATATAAGGTCATTTCAAGGTCATTTTAAGGTCAAATAATTAGATATTGAGAAAAAAAATTGCAAAAATGTACATATATAGGTTTTTGGGGTCGCTAAATCCGAATCCGAGGTCAGTTTGTTAATATTAAGCCGGGTTATGGTCATATAAGGTCAATTGAATTAGTTTTTGCCCATAAAATTCGAAAATAATTTTTACATAGCTTATTGAGGTCGCAGAATATGAATCTAAGGTTAGATGGCTAATATGAGGTCGCGTAGATCATTTAAAGGTCATATTAAGGTTGAATAATTAGATTTTGTCTGAAACATGTTAAATATAATTTTCTAATAGCCTTTGGAACTTGCTGAATCCAAATCTAAAATAAGTTGTTTACAAAAAGTGATGTTCAAAGTTTTTTGAAGCTCAAATTCTAAAAGAACTCACAAAAATATTCACTTATCAATTCGCGCATAAGCTGAGAATTTATAAATCACAAAACATATATAGAAGAGCGCAAAATGCCAAATTTGTAATATATAAAGTTACAAATATTTATAAATATTAATTTGCAGTATAAGGTATAAAGTTATCCATTCTTTTCGTAACGCTTTCTTTTGTGCTCAAAAGATCGCTGCAATGGTTTACGATTTTTACGCTTAATTCCCTAGGCTCAATATCCCATTTTAGCGTCCAGCAGTAATCAGCCATCATATTAATGCCCCATACACCTTGGTATCTTTTCTCCATTTCTTTGATGTCCTGATGAAAACGCTCTCCTTGTTCGTCACTAAAATCACCGCAGTTTTCAGGAAACTCGTCAATGTGATTATGCAGGAAATGTTACTAATGATTTGACCTTGATATGACCTTGAATTAAAAAGGGATTTAACCCCCAAAAAACTTTTTCCTCAGGGTTTCCGACCCCTTTTCCCCTAAAAACTACCATGTAAAATTTTTAAATTTTTTCTCAAAATCTAGTAAATTTTACCCTTTTATATATTTAAATATATATAAAAATATATAAATATATATATATATAATTTTTTAAATTTTTTTTAAATTAATATTTAAAAATTTAAAATATATAAAAATTTTTATTATTTAAAAAATTTAATTTTAATGATTTTCCTTGGACCCCAAAAAACCAAGGTCCAATAGGGGTTTCATTGGGAAAAAAAAAAATTTTTTGGGGGGCTGTGTTATTGTTAACCAACTTACTTCATTTTTGTACAAAACATAATAACAAATAAGTAATGGTTTTCGCTTGTTTAGCAAGAAACATTAACTTCAGTTATTTAAAAAATTAAGCCATAGGAATACACACTGTTACAAAACTAAATTACAACCATTTATTTTCAAATTCTTGGCAACGCTACTGACCTTAACTTCAATTGACATTGTACTGTGTTTTGCGCCCTTAAAAGTCAGTTCGTTTGTAGTAATAAAATAAATTGGGAGGTTGAAAACAAAAATTTTTCAAATATGTATGTTGTGTGTATTTTGGTTCTATACATTGTCCCAAAATAGACAGACACAATAGAAACTTATGAGAATTTTTGATCCATCTGACGCCATAAAGCAGAAATATTTTTTATTTTTTTTTTTTTGATCGCATTGGCTGTCTTTTTTTTTAAAGTAAAA
The DNA here is from genome assembly GCA_019359885.1 of Listronotus oregonensis. Classification (NCBI taxonomy): domain Eukaryota; kingdom Metazoa; phylum Arthropoda; class Insecta; order Coleoptera; family Curculionidae; genus Listronotus; species Listronotus oregonensis. The sequence goes on along the minus strand of JAHBCN010000474.1, from coordinate 107,558 downwards.
CATTGGAGTTTCCAGATTTTTTTTTAATCTTGGGGCTGGAGGCCTAGGTTCTAACGTTCTGCGGGTGAGGGGTAGTTTATTAACATGGGACTTAAATATTTGGAGATTTGTTGGGGAAAGGAAAACTTCTGCAGGCAGTAGGTTCCAGTCTGGACACTCTAGGGATGAACGAACGAAAAAAGTGGAAAGTTTGGGCCTTTTCAAGTTGGATTGTAAAACGACGCATAAGAGTGGCACTACGCGTTACTTTGTTGGGAGCTGCCAGAGGAGGAATTATAATGGCCAACTTCTCGGAGCAGAAATCGTAAAAATACCTATTTAAGAGCGACAGATCCCCTACAGCCCGTCGGTGGGCAAGAGAAAGCTTTCCCGTAAGCGTGGGATCATTAATAAGACCAACAGCTCTTCTTTAGATGGGATCAAGAATGCTAAGATTTGTAGGAGACGAATTCCCCAGACGTGAGAACAATGTTCTAGAGGGGGTCTGATTTGGGAGACATAGTAGTAGAGTATACAGATTAAAAAAGGAGAAATGCTTTCTGGCTCAAAAAAAAAATCCAATAGCAGTTAAGGTTGAATGACTCTTTGTTCTGCAGAACTTGGCATAAGTAAAGGATAGGGTAAGTAAGGCAGACTTTTTTCGCGGCTGCGAACGTGATTGTTTTTGGGGCATTAAACTGAACAATTTTTTAGCGCTCCAATCCAACAGTAGTTTAAGGTCTTGTAAAAGAGATATCTGCAATCTTCAAATCAGGCTTAAAGACTGGCTTGAGAGATTTAATATTAGAGCGGAGGGTTCTATCGTCAGTATAACTACGAATAGCATTAGTGGAAGAGAAAAGATCGTTAATTTGAAGAAGAAAAAGAGTTGGTGCCAGTACTGCTCGTTAAATTGGGACATGTTCAATTTTGGTTCACAGAAGGACAGCTATACAGGGTGTAAAAAGTATGATGCTCACGATTTTAATGGGTGAAGTGAAGTCGAAAAAGCCAAAAACATATGGGCCAAAAGTTAACTGTTTTCGAAATATGGCCTTTCAAAGTTTAAAAAACTTGGTAACACCGTGCCCGTTTCATCGAAGCGAGTGGACGTTTTTTGCGAGTTTTGCATATTTACACTTTTTTTAAGGAAAAGTTTATTTATACACAAATAATAAAAATTACTTCTTGCAAGTTATTTTGATATTTAATTTGAAATTAAATTTATGTAAAAAACCATACATTATTGTTTGGTTAATATTTGTAATTAAAAAATTATTGTACTCACCACAAATACACTAAATATTCATTTTAAGAGCACAAATTATTTTGTTTTAAGACAGCACTTTTTTATTTTGCTTGAAGAATAAGATTTCTCGGTTGCACACATCTCGTTTTCAAAACTCTTGGACACTACAGTTGTAAATTTATAACATATCCGCATTTTTCCCGATTTAAAACAACCAAAATGTCGCTGCCGTTGAACACGTATTTACAACTGACTACACAAGCTAGCTAGGTAGCTCTGTTGCCAATTGTTTTTTACATTTTTAACTGGGGGAAAAATGATTATTAATATTATTAACTTTTTTTATTTGTAGATTAAAACATTTGAAACTTAGTTTATTTTATTAGGAAATGAATCTACTGACAAGCGATTAGGACAAAAGTTTCCAGTGGTTAAGGTTTTCAGAAATAATTGCTTTCAAAGTCCAAACTTTGATATCGTTTAGACAAAAATCTGTCAAGTTTAGACACATATGTCATATGAGCTTTTCGACTTATTTTGAGCTTCACTATTGCCCATTAAAATTATGAGCATCATACTTCTTACACCCTGTATATTGGGAATAAAATCTTATTTTTCATTAACTTAACTGTATATTTATTTTATCCTTTAGGTGTTGGTATGTTTTAATGTTTGTCAGTTTTTTTTAATGAAAATATCTACATCTCATTATTTGATTGCTATTCACTGAACTAACCGAATTTTTCCGAATCTCGTCAAAATTTATTTAATAATTACATTTCTTTACTTAGTGAAAAGAAACTAAGTAGAAACTTAAGCAGATGGACATGTTTTGTTTTTTAATTTAGGTACCTAATCGAAAAAACAATACTTACAGAAATAATGCTCAAGATGACAACAAACCTAAAATTACAATGTCATGCTAATGCCATTAAGCTAAATCTGATTACATGTGTGCTTTGTTAAGCTTACTTGTTTCCGACGGCATTAGGTTGCTGATATTTCGATATGTCCTGATAACCTCACTACAAAGAAGGAAATAGATAGGCAGACAAGTTTTGAAACTTCTTTTACTTTTGCAGAGCAGCCGTCTTTAATTTTGGGACCCGTATTGGGACGTGTATAAAAAGCATAATATGACGCCAAATAGCTTTTACATATAAAAAAGCAAATTTCTGGATTTTACTCCACTTCTAAAAATGAAAGCTTTAAAAGAATCTTACTGACTGACTTCATTTTTATGTTTTAATATCTAGAAGAAAAAGTGGCTTGTCAGTTTCAGGCTATTTTGTATACCTAGAAATTTTGTTTGTGTATTTACTTCTTCAGTAAATATCAGATTATGTCCTAAAACCCTCTATAATAGTTTTAGGATTTTAGAATGAAGTTTATATTAAAACAAAACCACTTACTAACTTAAGCAGAGTTTACATTTACGAATACTCGGATCCGAGTTACCCTTCTTGGACTAAATTTTGGTAGTGTCATTGGCTGCTTGGACTCGGATCCGAGTACTTGTAACTAAATCCGCTTTTATTTGGTGTTTGTCATATATATCTACTAAAAATAGAGGTCCTATTTTTGTCAATAAAATATTTTAATTGTATTCATTTATATTTTTGTGGCGTAAAAACGGAATTTAAAAAAATTAAAAACTAACTTACATACAACAAAAGAGAACCTTAAAAGACTTAACCAAAAGAACTAATCACAACATTCTCATATATCTTGCACGCCACTCCACATACTACCACTACTGCTATCGGACTTCGCGTCCATATCTACACTAGCTTGCCGCATAAGAGCTGATATTCTGCAGTTTTGCAGGAATAAAGCTATTGCGTGATAATAGCCTGGAAGCTGCCACGTTTCGTTGTGCGTTCCTGCGGGTAGTTGAAAGAGCTGTTTTCGTATACTATTGCATCTAAAAAATACATATAGTTAATAAAATATTTTGTGTGACTACAAACCAATGTAAGGGTTATCCATCATGTTTTTACTAGTAGATTTTATTATCAACATATAAAATTAAAATTAAATTCAAACAAAAATTGTGTATAAAAATTATTTTAAAATAATTATAATTTTAATTTTTACTTTCCCTCTACAAGTTAGTCTCCCTGGGTATATTAAGTTTATTTGAATCTTTTTAATATACATGTACCGGGTGTTCCACTAAGAGAGGTAGTCGGCTATATCTCAGAAACTACTAATAGTATAACTTTCGGAAAAAAATTTTTAGATAAAAGCGACCAAGGGAAATTGCTGGAAATTATTTTCAAGTCTGTGGGATGGCCGCTAGGGGGCGTAAGGGTAACGTCAAAACCTAAAAATATACATTTCTCAAAAAATATCAAATAAAGTGTGTCAATAAGTGGTACTATTTTAATCTTTAATGTTTTCTAAACAAAGAAGCTTCAGGTGTAATTTTTGTCAGTTCTAAAATAAAGTGGTGGGGAAGGTTAAAGTTTAATTTAGAAAAGTGCTAGTAACTTCGGTTTGCTTAAACCGAATTTTGTGAACTTGGTTTCGTTTAGAAGAGCATTTTAAGCATTATTTCCAGGTGTATAAACTATTGCTACACTCATCTCACAAACGCCGCTAAAGGGCGTCAAGGTAAAAACTAACTTATTTTACAAAATTTTTTGAAAAATTTAAATACAATCATATATACCTTTTTACATATTTAGAAAGAGAAAAAAAATCCCACCAAAACGGTAAAAACCGCAATTTAATATCTCTTTTCAAACCGAATATATTAGCAAAAACATAAATACGACATAGAGACGTAACGCATTTAACGACACAATTGTTTCTACTAGGCCGTTTTCTTTAGGTAAAAATAAAATTTATAAATTTTTACAAAATCTAATGACATACTACATAATTTTTACTTATTTAAACCCATTTAACGATATTAGACAACATTAAATAATTACCAACCTATAACTGTAATAATCCATCGAGCGTGGTCCTTATCAAGTTAGCTTTGAAAACAAAAGGATGCTAAAATGTAAAAAATTGAACAATTTTTATTTCAAAATATTATTTTTAGTGTTGTGCTATTGTGTTCTTTAAAAAAGCCTTTGTTGCTTGAAGAAGCAGTTGATATTATTACTATTTATTTTGAGTGTCTGCAAAATGCGACTATAGCTGCAAGGGTGTATGCATTGAGATATCCTCAGAGACGCCGGTATGGCAGCAGAATGTTCACTTGTTTAGGAAATCGCTTTCGTACCACGGGAAGTGTTCTTGGCCCCTTACACCGCAGACGCCGTACCCGAAAAACTGAGGAAAATATCATTAACGTTTTAGCTTATGTATAGTTTAATCCTCAGCTAAGCGTTCGTGTAATTTCGAGAGATTTAGGTATTCCTCAGAATACAGTATTTCAAATATTAAAAGAACACAGGTAATTAGATTATTTTATTTTTAATTTTGTCATGCTATGTTTGTGAATCTTAAGTCGATGGTAAATGGTTTCTACAGCATTAAATTATTTTTTTTAAATATTCGGCTAATCTATCTTGGATGCGCTGACAGTGGCTGGTCCGATTTTATTTTCAACTGACACGTGATCCCTGCGGCGTCGAACTACAAGTCCTGCAATGCAGAATCTTTCAAACAGCCAAAGGCAAGCAAACCAACAAAATTTACACAAAACCAAAGGTAACTTTAAATCAGGAAAGATTTTGGGAAATTTGCAGCACAAATCCTAAAGATGGCTTGAATACCAGTAGCTGCAAATTTTCCTAGTTCTCTTTGAAGATTGACGTGAAAGTGCCAAAACATGGCCGATAACTTTGTCCTTCTCAAAAGTACCAGTGGGCGCACGCACATCGCTGCTAATTCTAGGAATTTTCTCGCCCCTAAATTGGCAACATCGTTACACATTGAGTTGCCTACCCACACTCCCAAAAGAACATTCCCTCGAACTGTCAAAAATATATTCAAACAAAATTATACAACAATCCAGAATAATACCCAATGTTTACAATTTCAATGCAAAGAGGATAAAATACAAAGAACCTGTATAAAAAAGACTCTAGAGGTAAAGGAAACTGCTCTGGCCCTTGTGACCCCTACGATTTTAGTACACCAAACTGCAAGGGGAAAAAGCAACGTAAAGCATAAGGTAGGATACCAAAGGCGATAGAAAAACAGAAGTAACCTAGCAATTACAATCAAAATTTGAGCCTTTTGCCAAAAATAAACTGCAAAAAAAATTAAACCGAACTGCATTAAGGTAAACAAACTAAATTATTAAAAACAAACCTAGGAATAAAAACTAACCGTGACATATTATTATATTTTAAATTTTGACATGCAATTTTTGAACTTAAGTCGGATTTGGATTAACCTATCCCAGACGCAAGCATCAAAAGGATTATAAGATTATTATTAGATTGTAATAATGAAAAGTAATTTTTTTTAGGTTGCATCCATATCACATTGTGCTACACCAAGCTTTGATCGTTGCAGACTACGACAAAAGGTTAGACTACTGTCATTGGTTGAAAAATATGATAGCGGAAGACAGAAACCTTTTATCTCGAATTCTATGGACTGACGAAGCAACCTTTCATAGTGACGGTGGAGTTAATACGCACAATATGCACTACTGGTCAAAAACTAATCCTCGCTGGATGCAGGAGGTGCAACACAAAGGAAGGTGGAGCGTAAATGTTTGGTGCGGCATTCTTGGCAGTGAAATAATCGGTCCATTTATTTGGGATAAGCCTCTTAGAGGAGAAACATATTTGAATCTTCTGGACAATCACTTGCCACTTTTTTTACAAAATGTGCCGTTAGAGACCAGACGAACAATGTTTTTCCAACACGATGGCTGTCCAGCCCATTTCGCAGTAAACGTCCGTAGGTTTCTTGATCGAAAATTTCCTGATAAGTGGATTGGAAGAGGTAGCCTATTTCCATGGCCCGCAAGGTATCTATTGTTTAGGTATAACTATAAGTAAAAGGCAAATAGTTAAGTTTTTTATTATCGTATCAATACTATTTTCAGTAGGTTATTAAATAGAATTTTCCTTACGTTTTTGTTGCAGATCTCCCGACTTGACCTGCCTTGATTTCTATTTGTGGGGCAGACTAAAAGATCTTGTTTTCTATATGAGACCCTCGTCAAGGGAAAATATGATTCAAAGAATCAGCTGTCTTATCAACAAGGCAAAGATTGGAACAATGCATTTCGAATGATGGGAAAATTTGGGACGTCATTGAGATTTTTGTTTGTGTTTTCAAAACTTACTTAATAAAGAAGTCTACACGCTCAATGGATTATTACAGTTATGGGTTGGTAATTATCTAATGTTGTTTAATATCGTTAAATGGGTTAAAATAAGTAAAAATCATGCAGTATGTCATTAGATTTTGTAAAAACTTACAAATTTAATTTTTACCTAAAGAAAACGGCCTAGTAGAAAACATTGCGTCGTTAAATGCGTTACGTCTCTATGTCGTATTTATATTTTTGCAAATATATTCGGTTTGAAAAGAGATATTAAATTGCGGTTTTCGCCGTATTGTTGGGATTTTTTTCTCTATCTAAATATGTAAAAAGGTATATATCATTGTATTTAAATTTTTCAAAAAATTTTGTAAAATAAGTTAGTTTTTACCTTGACGCCCTCTAGCGGCGTTTGTGAGATGAGTGTAGCAATAGTTTATACACCTGAAAATAATGCTTAAAATGCTCTTCTTAACGAGACCAAGTTCACTAAATTCGGTTAAAGCAAACAGGAGTTATTAGCACTTTTCTAAATTAAACTTTAACCTTCCCCCCACTTTATTTTAGAACTGACAAAAATTACACCTGAAGCTTCTTTGTTTAGAAAACATTAAAAATTAAAATAGTACCACTTATTAACACACTTTATTTGATATTTTTTTGAGAAATGTATCTTTTTATGTTTTGACGTTACCCTTACGCCCCTAGCGGCCATCCCACAGACTTGAAAATAATTTCCAGCAATTTCCCTTGGTCGCTTTTATCTAAATTTTTTTTTTCCGAAAGTTATACTATTAGTAGTTTCTGAGATATAGCCGACTACCTCTCTTAGTGGAACACCCGGTACTATAAAAAGTTAAAAAATAGACATTATTATTATTCCGATGTCCCTTTTATTATAAAATATAAACCAGTGAAGCAATAAACCATATATCTACGAAAAATCAACTAACGTTGTTTTCTGCATTTTTAAATAGAATATCCCGACTATTATAGATATTTTTAATAGAAAATATCAAGCTTATTTGATCTAAAATCGTTCCAGAAATATTCACATAAACTAATTAGAACTAGGGTAAGACCGAAAATTAAGTCTTTTGGGTGTAAAACCATTTATTCTCATCTTGCACTTGTTAGATTTTACAGCTTGTCAAAAACGTCAATATTCCGAAAACAAAATTTTTCGTCGAATTTAAAAAACCAGTATTATGGGAAATTTCCCATTAAAAACTTATGTGAATAGAAAAATCATGTATTTGGACATGAAAGTTCAGAGAAAATGCCGAAACCTTTTTAATTTTTTTAACTTTCTTCTACAGCAAATAAAAAAAAAATCAATATTGGTCGAAATATATCAAATTACCCTCTTCACCATTTTTTTTAATACAAACTGTAAATAAATATGAAATTAATAAAAAGCAATTGCTATTTTTATAAGAGGTATTATCTTCATAAGTTTTTAACAAGGAAGTTTGAAGGTTATTGGAAGCCCAATACTATGGCCTATTCGATCATTTCTAATTTATCCAGTTTCACAACTTTTTTACCCTAAGTATTTAAAAATTTATTTTATTTTTTATTTGGCTGCAATCATTTACCAATTTTTTACAGAATCTCATTTTTATTACACTATTATTATAAAGTGTACATAACTTATTTTGTTTTTTATGCTTAAAAACTATTTTAAAAAATAGTATAACACGTTATCTTCACTGTTACTATTTTTTAAAACATCAAAAAAAAATTATACTATTATAACTTTTTCTTCTTGGCAATTACAAAATTTTAAATCAGTGTAAATGTAAGCTAAATATTGTGATGGAACTGTCGTCTGTGGACCCTTTGGGGGTCCATGATAAACTCATTGATAACCTTATTGTTTTGACCCAGTTTGGTCAGCGCATCCTTGCAATTCCAGACGGTTTTCGAATTGCACCGGCTGGATTCGAGAGCCTTAAGAGCTGCTTGACTATCGAAGAATATTTTAACTGTCTTACGTGTGCAGTGCCGATCAACCAGCGATCCAGCACACATCTCGATAGCAAATACCTCCGCTTGAAATATGGTTGCGAGTGCGCAGGCTAAAGGAAAACTCTGCCCTCGGCCTCTGTCCATATATTCCAGCTCCAACACCGTCCTTGGTTTTGGAGCCATGGGTGTACCAACAGATGTCAGCCCGGAGCAGGTCGGTCGTTTTTCGACTCCAGTCCTCCCTTTGTGGGTAGACTACACTCTAGGGCCGGTTGTAATTGGTTGCTGTAGGCATTATGTCTGAGGGCCTTCCCAGTCTGTCACAGGTCGGGACATTCCTCAGGAGACTGGTGCTCTCCATATGACACGCCTGCGGTTTGTTACTGACCGCTTGATAGAGTCTGTAGGTTGCCCACCTTGCCTCTCTCTCCAAGTAAATATGCAGAGGAGGCAGTCCTCAGAGGGCTTCCATGGCCGCCGTTGGTGTCGAGCGTAGCGCGCCCGTGATCATTAGGCAGGCCTGTCTCTGTAGGCTTTGCTTGGGTCAGCCGCTGCTGCCCCTGGTGCCACCATGCCACAGAGCCATACGTGATCATTGGTCTTATGACTGTCACATATAGCCAGTACATCTGTTTTGGTTGCATGCCCCAGGATTTGCCACAGATCCTGCAGCATGTCCAGAAAGATAGGGTCGCCTTACGGGTGACTTTTTCTAGAAGCGAATTCCAGCTAAGAGTGCTATCTAGGATCAACCCCAGATATTTTGCTTCTTTTGCAAATGGTATTGTTTCACCTTGCAGAGTTGGTGGTCTCAAGTTAACCAGGTTTTTCTTTCGGGTGAAGGGGATAATATTTTTTGAGGGTTTATTGTCATTTTTTCCCTTTGACACCAGCTTTGTGTGGTGTTTAGTACTTCTTGAAGGATGTTCGAAATCATCTCTTCAGAGTTTCCTTTAATTAGGATGATTAGATCATCTGCATATGCCTGCAGATCGATCTCCCAGAGAGAGAGTATGGCCAGCAGGTCATCCACCAGGAGCGACCACAGCAGGGGCGGCCCTAAATCTGATCATCTTTTGAATTGTATTAATTTCTTTCATATTGTAAAAAATTGTTTTATGTACACTTTATAATAACAGTGTAATAAAAATAAAGTTCTGTAAAAAAATAGTCAAAATGATTGCAGCCAAATAAAAAAATTAAATAAATATATAAATAACTAGAGTATGTAAAAAAGTTGTAAAACTAGATACATTAGGAATAATCATATATCATAAAAAATCTCAATTATAAATGCTTTTACCTTTCATATAAAATTTGCATCATTTTTGGAGGAACGAGAGCATCAGACAGGCCAGAGATAAAGAGTGTAGGCGTTCGTAGGTGCTTTACTTTATGATATGACAAAAACTAAAAAGAAAAATGATAATTAACATTACAGAAAATATCTACCTATTAAACTGTTATCATTTATATCAAAAGAATCTAAAACCAACCTTATTCTTGTAAAAAAAGATTGGAAAATATTTCAGTATACTCCACCCTAGTAGGACACTGGCCATATCGGGTATGCTGGTAAAAGTGTTTTCCACTACTAAGCACCAGATTTTATTGGTATAATTTTCTCTTATTGCTAGATCTATTGCTACAGCACCACCTGGAAAGAGAAATTATATATTTCAGGTCATATAACTCTAATGTACTTACAATTAGTCCTTAATAGGACTCTGATTAAATATTTTTCTATAAAGTCAAACTATGTATTATCGTGTAATAGAGTAAGTACTAGAATTTAGGAGCAATGGTGCTAGGAAATGACTGAAGAATTGACAGTTCTACAAAAAAAAACATGCTTTACAATGCTTGAACCAAACCTTTGTTCAATATTTTGTTATTTTATTAGTTTTCAATTGTTTTTAATATTAGGCAGTAACACCCTATATTGTAAAGGACCCCACACAAATCTTATGGAAATTGGATCCTGGTCAAATTAGCTAAAAATTTAGTTTAGTATTCCTAAAGGGATTCTGAGCAATAGTATTTATGGGCACAAACCCCAAAAATGGATAGTTTTTGTGTTATCGCGCTTAGTAGGTGTAAAAATAGTACTAAAAAATACTGGTATATTCCTATATTAATTTAAATATAGAATTGTGTGAATTTCATTCTCTTATTCATATTTAGACATACTCATAAAAAAGCAGATTCACACTTATTTATTGCGTAACTTATACACACTATAGAAAACATTTTACAAAATTCTCGCAAGCGAATTGCATTTTTGAGGGTATATAAGTAACTTAGCTTATGCTGCAGTTATAAGAATTTTTTGAATGTTTATTTTAATTACTATGGCTGATATTCATTCTTTTTTTTCTTGAAAGTCAAGAAAGTTTTTTTAAAAACTAAAATATAAAACAGTTTTTTTCAGAACTAAAAAGTGGTTCTTTATAGAACCATAATTACTGTAATTGAAGCATTTTAAAAATCAACTTCTAAGTTATGGACTTTCAATAGAATATCAAGGAAAAAAGGTTGATGATAGAAAATGTTCGTTTATAGGGTTTATATAATATACACCGTGTTCAAAATTAAGTCGGCACTATTGCTAACTTTTTTATTATAAGAGATACAAGTTAGGTTAAATTAGCAAAGTTGTGTACATTTTTAGGCTGATTACAATAAGGATAATAAAAAAAACAAATGAACATCAGATTTACGAGTTATTCACAAAAATATACTTTTTTTAAATGCAACACCCTGTATTTGTTACTTACTTGAAGAGAATGTAATTTTCTATATAATTAGTTATTTACATTTTTTTCCTAAAATGAGAAATAGCGGAGTTATTTCAATTTAAATATATTTTTCCATAACTGGACGCAGGCAGCCATGGAATTCGCATTCTTTGTACAAATTATAGTAGTATGCTATGACAAAATTTTAAAAAAAAAACAAAAGATAGTATGCGTATCCGTCATGAGTTTTGACAACTAGTAAATCATAAGGCAACAGTTCATTTATGCTACTGTTGTTTAAAATGTTGTCATTTGGAGAAGTTTGATATGATAGAATGCTACATAATTTGCCAAAAAATGGCATCAGGCTTTAGAGTGAAACTATTTTCAGAAAGAAATATGCCAAACAGAACATATTTTTTACTCTTTTATCGAAAGTTTCAATAAAAAAAAAGTGTTTCTTAAGCGTGGAAATTAGAAAACCTTTATAATTAATCACCAAACAGAAATTAATGTTTTGACATATTTTAAAGTTTATCGTGAAAATTCCACAAGAGACTGTAGCTCAGATCTTGATCTATGCTAAGGAACCATTAATAAAATTAAAAAAAACATAATTGTGTAACCATTAATAAAATGCTGCTATAGAAAATCCAAACTTTTTACGATTAATTCTTTCAAGCAATGATACTAATTTTATTAATGTTACTTAGTTATGTGTTATTATTAAAAAAAAAACTGAAACTACGATGTTTATTATTTATCCAAGTAATTAGAAGGTTTGACAAATTATATCCTGTGTACTACGATATAATTTGTACAAAGAATGCGATTTTAAGAATTCCATGGCTGCCTGCGTCCTGTTACGGAAAATGCATTTAAATTGAAATAACTCTGCTATTTATCATCTTAGAAAAAAATGTTAATAACTAATTGTATAGAAAATTACATTCTCTATCGAATTAACGTAACAAATACAGGGTGTTGCATTAAAAAAAAGTATATTTTTGTGAATAACTCGTAAATCTGATGTTCATTTGTTTTTCTATTATCGTCATTGTAATCAGCGTAAAAATGTACACAACTTTGCTAATTTAACCTAACTTGTATCTCTTATAATAAAAAGTTAGCAATAGTGCCGACTTAATTTTGAACACGGTGTATATACAGGGTGCTTATGAATTTGGGACTTTTATAATTTTCCTTATAAACAGTTATTGACGGTGTTTAAAAAAATCTCCCAAAGTGAACGCAAATATTGATTATTCAAAAGTTCTTATAAAATTATTTATTTTACACAAAAGGATCAAACCCTTGAAGTTGAGAAAATTTAAAGTATTCTGAATTAACACAATTTAAACGGGGAATTTGTACGACTACAAAATAATTTCATTATTATGGCTCAAATTTAAAAGGCCCCAAATACCAAAACCCGTTACTAAATGATTACAATATTGTTAAGTTTTGAATTTTTATATCGAAGCCAATTCGTAATGAGAAGAAGATTGGTGTATCATATGCTTCAGTACAACGAATTTTGGAAAATCACTTAAATGCATCCGTATAAATTTTAAAGTTCAACCCCTTTAAAAAGGGAAGAACTTTGAACGTAGAGTGCATTTTTGCAAACCCTTTTAATATTTTAAAAGGAGGATCCAGATTTTTTTGTCAAAAATAATTTGGAGCGACAAAAAAATTTTTTGGGGGATTGATTTTTAATAGAAGGAATAAGCAATTTTGGGCTGATCATAATCCTCACGTAAAAAGAAATGGGGTTTCAGAAAAATTTGACCTTAATGTTTTCTGTATTTTAAAGAAGAATAAATTTAAAGCTTTTTTATTTATGATGACACATTCAATCTGAGAGATATCTCGAAATACTAAGGACGACTGTTACCGAGTTCGTCGATAATTTGCCTTTAGAGGAATATAGGAATTCGTGGTTTTAACTGGACGGAGCGCCAGCTCATTGCACCCAGGAAGTTTCTAGGAACTTTACGAAATGTTTGACGATCGTTGGTTTGGCGTTTATTGCCATGGGATTGACCACCGAGATCACCGATCTCATGCCGCTTGACTTTTTTATGTTGTGTTTAAAATAAAGGGTGTGCATTACTCTACTCTTGCCTACTAAAGAAGAACTGCGATTTAAAGCACATTCTAAAATGTTTAGAAGTAATGAACAACATTTCCAGCATTTATTGTAAAAATCTGTTATTTTGTTTACAATCTTGTTATTTTTATTCATCTTAATTATTTATTTTCTGTACTTTCACATGTTAATTGAATTATTTTGTAGTCAAACTGTCATGAACTTTGATATTTCCATGGTTACTTAAAATTAAATTCTTTAAAAATAATTTTTCACAAAAAAAGCGGCTTTATTAAGCAAACTTGATGATTTAGGTATAGGGACATAATATGTCATCTTAAAGCATTCTTCTTCATCTTTTATTTTATTGAGTAATATACAGGGGTTTCATTTGAAAAAATGATCTTTTGACCCCTTTTAAGAATAACGGAAATAATAGTAATTTTAGCACGCCCTGTAAGATATGGAGTCGATTTCTGGTGTAAATTAAATAGCATCGTGTCTGTCTAAACTACCACCAAAAAATTAACTTTTCATGAATTGAGAACACTAATTTACTTAAGTTTAATTAGGGCCATGTTTTGGACCATATTTAACACAAATTATTTTTTATCTCGAAAACCGATAGAGATAGGTATAGGGCAATATTAACAAAAAAGATATAATAAATGCAATATAAAAACTTGTTAATATGGGGTGTTCCATTTAAAAAATTAAAGTTTCTAGGACTTTTTAATAGAAGCGGCAACGTCGCAATGCTGAAAATATTTTAGATTATAGAACAGGTAAGAAAAAAAATGCTAAATTTTCGAAAACGTCCCGTTTTCCATAAACGTCTAACCTACCATCGCCTGAATCACCCTGTATATTTAAACAAAAATCTTCTGATAAACAAACGTGACATAATACGAAAATAATAGTATTTTTGAGTACGAATTTTACACCTTGTAGGCGCAATAACACAAAAACTATCCAGTTTTGTGCTTTGTGCTCCTAAAGACCATTACTCAGAATCCCTTTAGGAATACTATACTAAATTTTCAGCTAATTTGACCGGGACCCAATTTCCATAAGGTTTGTGCGAGGTCCTTTATAATTACCTAGGTGCATACCTATATACAAATATATTTGCGCAACTTTTCTTTTGAGAAATTCCAAGAATTTTATAAGAACAATAATGGCGTTCGGCTAGAACCAAGGACGTTTAAAGGTGTATGGAAGCCCAATGCTATGGCCCATTCGATCAAAAAATGTCCAGCCCAGTATAAAAATAACTGTCAGAGTTGGCCCCGCCGATTCTGCGCAATAACAAAATTCCACAAAATAATTTAATATGTTCCCTACTTACACACTGATAAATCAGTGTGTAGTTAGGCAACACATTATACTTTTATGAGAGCCGTAATGATCTTAGGGTTGTCTAAGGTTTTTGGTGCAAGGGCGCGCGCGGCGCGTATGAAACCATATCCGCGCTGTATCGTTAACCGTCGTCGTCTCATCATTCGTCATTTTCGTTGTGGTTTGTGCCCTTTGCGCCGATTGTTTTGTTTTGTGTGAGTACCTATATTTTGTGGTTGCAGAAGTTTTGGATTGATAAAACCTTCTTATTTTAGTGATTAGTGTTTATTAAATTGGACTATAATTTTGTGTTTATTGTTTGTTACTTATAATATCGTAACAAAATGATTAGAGATTGAATGGTTTTGTCTTGCAAATCCAAGGGTAACATACCAGGCATTTTTTTCTTTAGGTAAGTATCTCTTATATTTAAATTAGTGCTTCTTATGAGACGTAACGTTAGGTAACCGAAAAAATAATAATATATCAATTATGAATAATAAAATAATGAAAAGTAAGAAATAGAGAAAAGTAAGGCAATCTTAATTATCTTTTAGATGATTTCCACAATGTTTGTGTATTTCTGTGGATTATTAAAAAGAAATAAGGTTTACATTTAGGTACTTTTTTTCATTTAATAATTTAGTACATTCTTTTAAAAGATCAAATTATTAATTACTGGGCAGACCAGGCAAATATTAATATATACAGGTCCCTCTAATTGAATGAAAGAAAGTACAATTTTATGCTAAAGTTCCTTTTTGCTTTTTCTGTATTTGTTTAAAAAGAAATTAGATTTTTGGTTTCTTAAACTTACATTATCAACATTTTAAGCTCGACATACTGTAGACACATAATATTTAACGGATACTGTTACAATGGATACCTGGGTACCAAAGGTTACTAAACATTTTTAACCACTGTTATTCTATCTCATGAATGTTTGTTATCAGTGAATGCTTGAATTTGACATTTGATGATGTAAACTTTATAGATAGTAACAAAGAATTATGGAAGTCCGGCTCTGACCTACTATTGATTGCGCAAACTCCGCGGGGCCAACCCCCTATTCCCGCTGCCCTGCACGCCTGGACAATTTTGTTCTACAGTATTGGGCTTCCATACATCTTTAAACTTCCTTGGCTAGAACACCTCTGAAACTTGTTCTAGTTTTAGATTTTTAAGTTATAACAAATAAATGGACTATAGTTTCTAACAAGTAGTTTTACTACATTTAAACATAGTAGACTCTTGGAAAAGCCCAGGGGAATGACACCCTAGAAACTAAATCCTAAAAATACTTGGATATGCAAGAAGGGACCGCTTTGGTTCAGGTCCCAGGTATAGATATGTATGTGCACTAACAGTGCACAGACTTGAATGACCTTTAAGAACTTGCATATCACCTATAAAAGAAACTTAAAAAACCTTTTATAAGAGAACTGAATTACTGAAGATCATTTTGACTTTATCTGATGGGTAACAATCTATTTTATTTGATTAGATTTTAAATAAATGCTATAAATTTATTAATAGCTTATAAAACTATGTTTTTAAAAGATAAAAATCTCCAATAAAATATTAGTAACAGACTGAAAAAATTTTACTTAGACATGTAAAATAATGTATTTAGTTTATAATACATTACTTGATAAAGGTAATCAATTACCTGAGAAAGATAAATTAATATTGGATTGTTGCAAAAAATAAAAACTTAAAAATAATATTTCAAATATTTAGGACTAAATATAATTTTAGGTAATCTTTATTATCACTCAAATATTTTTGGGATTTGCGTGTGTACATCTCTAACCATTTAATAATGGGATAGATCTCTGTAAACTGGGCAACTCACTATCTCAGGCCAATATAATATGAAAAATATAGTTCATTTTATAATTTGTACTCGACTTAAAAAATAATCGCCTAATTAACCGCTCTCCATCATACAATATCCAGTAAAATAAAGTTTATTACATAAAATACGTTTTTATGATGCTCAAAAAACAGTCTCCTGCATGTCCTCAAAATCAGTCCCATGGAGAAAAAGATGTTTATCTCACCATTAAAAAAAAATACTTTCTACTACAATCTAATGTACTTTTTACTGACAAAATTAGAGGAATTTATTTTTTAATTAAATAATACCCCTAAAAAAACTAATGTTGATTTTGTTACCAATTTTACGCACAGTCCTCTGGTTCTTATTTAAAACTGCCTCAATATAATTTAATGCAATTAATCTTCATTTTTACGTAGCGCTTCGTATGCTTTTTAAGTTTTTTCAATGATAATAAATAAATAAAATTATTAACCTATAAAAAAAACTAACCATTGATTGACAAGACAAAAATAGGCTTAAAGTTGCCCAGCTTACAGAGAAATGCGCAATGATAAAATTTTCTCAGTTACTGCTTATAAATGCACACAAATTATTGACATAATATTTAAAACAACAGAAATTACATTTCTTTTGAATCCTATTAAAGGGGTTGGGTAAAGATCGGCCTTTTTTTGCCCGTCATACCCGTGAAAAGTTTCAATTTAGGCTATTTTATTATATTTATAATAAATTGAAGCATTTTTATTCACACCTACAATGAATTGGTAAAAATACAAAATAATAAGTACCTAAAAAACCTTTAAACTTGCCATGTTTATTGAATTTTTGCCATTTTAGACCTTTTTTGATCTTTTTTGTAGGGGTGTGCGAAAATTCGAATAATTCGAGGCGAATTAAATACGTATTATTCTATTCAAATTTCAAATTGAATATTCGAATAATTTGAATTATTCAAACTATTTCAATGATTCGAATCTTTTGAATAGTTGGAATAACCGAATTGGCTGAATATCTAAATACATGAAATAATTCGAACAAACTGTCAGGTTTGATGTAAAAAAAAATATTTTAATATTTTCAGTATCAATTTTATTATGTTATTGGAATTAACAATTATCAATTACAGAAAAAATGTTAACATATTTTGGCGCGATTGATTATTTTGGACATCTACTGTAGAAATGCAGGTAGGACGGGACATTTTGAAAAAGGTTTTTTTTTTATTGAATTCCAATATATTATCAGTTTCGTTATCTAAAAATTAATTATAAGCTCTTAAATATTTTTTTTTATATTTCACCCAAATTTTTTAAATTAATTTATTTAAAAACTTAAAAACTTTCTTTCTGATTATTTAGAAATAGGAATTGATTTTGGAAGGTTTGTGATAATTTGAAATTCCCAGTGTATCTGAATGCAACTCATTAATATTGAATCAACAATATTCTGTTTTTTTTTGTTTCTCAATTCATTGTAGATGTAAATAAAGATACTTTAACTTATTATAAATATAATAAAATGGCCTAAATTTAAAAATTGAATTTACACAAATATGATGGACGAAAAAAGGCCGATTTTTACTCACGCAACTGCATATTAGAAAAAATATTTTTGCACTAATAACTTATTCCTACGGATCTAAACTATTTTATGCAAATAATGTCACAATATGGTAAAGAAAAGGTATTCTACTTTGTTATGGCTTCTTTATTAATTGCTTATTAGCTCTCTTAAAAAAATTAAGTTATTACTTAGGTAAACTGGGTTGCCTGGGGGGCAAGGGTCACGCAGACCGTAGCAAACCAGACAACTTCAAAGTGTGCAAAGGCTAGCATGCGTATGCATCACGGGAGCTATGAGAACAACCCCAACCGCAGCCCTGGAAGTGCTGCTAAACCTGCCGCCACTCCACATTTACATACAGGGAGAAGTAAAGGCGGTACTCTATAGACTCAAACGAGGTCAAAGTCCAATTATAGGACATCAAAGGATCTCAAGATGGGAAATAGATGGGGACCAAGAGGTCAGCTCATTGTTTGAGATGCCCTCGGACAGGTCAACCCCTCGTTTCACCTTTAACAGACACTTTCGGATTGTCATACCAGATAGGGAGGACTGGAGAGAAGGCCCTCCAATCAAAGCCGATCATATCTGGTATACAGATGGCTCCAAGACCAACAAGGGAGTAGGAGCTGGCATCTATGGAGACAAGCCTAGAGAAAAGATAACCTTAAGTCTTGGTCAGCACGCCACGGTTTTCCAAGCGGAAATCGCAGCAATAATGCATTGTGCCGTGCTGATTAAAGAAAAAAGGGAGTAAAGGAAAAAAACATCGTCATTTACTCAGACAGCCAAGCGGCCCTGAAGGCCATCAGTTCTCCAAAAGTTAATTCCAAACTAGTGGGGGACTGTATACAGGCTCTGGATAAAGTCGGCTTGGCAAACAAACTTACGGTAGCCTGGGTACCAGGCCACGAGGGCCACCCAGGTAACGAAGAGCCAACCTAGCCAAAAGAGGATCAGCCATGAAAATGATAGGCCCTGAGCCATTTTGTGGAATCTCGGCAGGCCTCCTTAAAGCATCTATCAAGAGCTGGGTAGACAGAGAGTTTCAAAGCTGGTGGTTACAAACACCAGGACAACAACAGGCAAAGCAGTTCATTAAGACCTGCTCGGCCAAGTTTACCTTGGACCTACTGAGTCACAGTCGTAAAGTCGTAAGGATAACGGTGGGTCAACTAACAGGACATTGCAAACTCAACAAGCACCTGGAAAGAATAGGCCTGGTGGAGGATAGCCTGTGTAGGTTCTGCCAGGAGGCTGAGGAAACAGCCGTACATGTGTGGTGCCACTGTGAAGCACTATGTTGGTTTAGGTTTACTAGGCTTGGTGAGGAAAAGCCAAGGCCGGCAAGATATATGGAGTGGCCAGTGTCAAGACTCTGGAGTCTAGTTAAGAAGACATGCCTGGACAAGGTACTCTAAAGAACGATAGGAGAAACCACAATAAATCTGGCAAGGTTGCAGTGGTGGAGGTCATTTTTTGCCATCTCCGCTCAAATAATCTAATCTAATCTAATCCAATCTAGGTAAACTGTTGTATGTCAACATTTGAGAAAAATCAGATTATATCATTTTACTTTTCAAAAAACTTAAAAGTTTGCTGTGGTAAAGAATTGTATGTCTAATTGCCATAGTTTCCAACATATTCACATTAGAAACAGTAGCATCTCCTGTAATGCAACGAAGTAAACCATATTATCTCCTTCCGCGGTAGTATGCATTGGGCTTACAAACGCCTCTTCGATAGGGAATTTAATTTAGGTTTTAAGAAACCTAATGACACGTGCGATGTTTATGATAACTTCATTTCGAGACTGAAGGGCAATTCTCTCGACCAAAACAACAAAAAAGAAATTTAGCAGGCGTACCGTGTTCACCTTGACAAAGCCAAGAGACGTTATCAACAAAAAGGAATAACAAAATCATGAGCAGAAACATCAAAAAAACTAAATTAATAATGTTGGACTTGCAAAAATGCTTACCTACTCCGTATCTATCAAATTGTCAGAGCTTCTATTTATTAAAATTATGGACACTGAATTTGACAATATATTATGATGCTACAGAAAAAAAAACATACTGTGTAACTTGGGACAAGTCAAAAGCTAGAATAGGGAGTAACGAAATAGCCTCGGCGCTACTGAAATGAGCGTTATGAATGTTACACTACTGTGGATACCTGGACTCACCGGCCTAGAGGGTATTGAATCCGCAGACCTCCTTGCACAAATGGGGGGCGGAGACAAAATTCACACGGCCGGTACCGGTCATCGGTATATCTTATGGAACGGCCAAGCAGTTCATATCAGCTTGGACACAAAGTGAAAATCTTCGGTACTGGCATGGACTTCCAGGTCTCAGACACTCGAAGGCCTTCATAAGCCCACCAAACCAACAATGTACTGTCAAACTACTGGAGCAACCAAGGGTACACCTTAAAACTCTAGTGGGACTGTACACGGGATATTGCAGATTAAAATACCACATGCACAAGATCGGCCTAGCGGAAGACGCCGAATGCCGCATGTACATGGAGGGGGATGAATCGGCAGAACACAGCAATGGCACGACTAAGATTCGCAATCCTCGGCAATGACACCTTGTTGCCGGGGAAGGTGAAAGATCTCTCTCCCAACAGGACCATCAGATTTATTAAGAGTCTGAACCTGGTGGGAGAAATATAAAAAGGTGTGAGCCACAATAGACCGATCGGTCGCGGTGGAAGGGTGTTATACCCACTCACTTTAAACCTACCTACCTACCTACTGAAATGAGCTACAATTGTCATTTCTTGAAGTGAGTTACCCACATGGAGGCCGACCATATTCATGCCTTAATTAAAAGAACTGTCAAAAAACAACCATCAATGCAAATTAGGACTCCTTGGGATTGGGAACAGTTAATGTGATGATGATATTGGTTCCCTTAGTTTGTCTAATGTTTTTGATAAAATTGCGCATTTACCTTTAAAATTGTCATCAGGACCTGATAACATACCTGGGTATTTGTTAAGTAACTTTAGGTTTAGCATTTCAAGACCACTATGTCTATTATTTAAAAAGTCACTATCAGAAGGTGAGCTTCCGGGGATCTGGAAGGAGAGCTTTATAATTCCTATTTTTAAATCAGGGGAGAGGGAATATGTAAATAATTATAGGATCATTTCCAAGCAATCTGCAATTCCCAAACTACTTGATAGCCTTGTATATGATCAACTGAGCTGGAAATGTAAACAATTCATCGACACTCGTCAGCATGGTTTTGTTGGCGGCAGGTCTACCATTTCTAACTTGGTATCGTATGAGACAGCCCTTCTGAATGCATTGGAGAGAGGACACCAGGTGGATGCGGTCTATGCGGACTTCTCTTAGGCATTTGACAGGGTGAATCATAACTTGCTTGTAGCCAAGCTTCGGGCGATCGGATTTAGTGATAAAACAGTGGAATGGTTCCAGAGTATGTTAATTGGAGGAACTCAGAAGGTTAGGATAGGAAATTTTGAATCGGGTAGCATTGTCGTAACCTCTGGAGCGCCTCAGGGTGGCCACTGTGCCCCTATGTTGTTTAACTTGTTTCTTTGTGATATTGAAAATTACATTGGAGACTGTGATTATTTGCTTTATGCTGACGATTTCAAACTGTTTCGAATTGTTGATGACTACAGAGACTCTAGAATACTTCAAGAGTCTTTAAATTCTTTTGCAGGATGGTCTGAGCTTAATGGATTATCCCTAAACGCTGCTAAGTGCTCTTCTATAAGCTTTTTCAAACACAACAAAAAGTATGAGGCGACGGCTTATAAAATTAGGGATCAAGAGCTAAGTGCTGTGAATTCAGTTCGGGACTTGGGGATTTATTTCGACTCTGAAATCTCTTTTAGGAAACATTTGAGGTACATAACAGGTAAAGCTTATCGAATGTTGGGCTTCATTTTCAGAGTTGGTGGTGATCTGTCTGTGAGCTCACTTCGTTTGCTGTATGTCTCTTTTGTGAGATCCCATTTGGAATATGCTTCGGTTGTTTGGTCACCATTTTACAACATCTATAAGGACCAACTTGAGAGAGTTCAACGGAAGTTTATAAAATACTGTGTCTATAAACTTCATAGGACAGATAGAATTGAAGATGTCCAACTGTACCTTAATCTTCCATCACTTGAGGACAGACGAAGATTTTCCAACTTGTACTTCATTTATAAATTAATTAACGGTCATATCAACTGTCCCCAACTTCTTAGTCAAATCTCTCTTAAGGAACCACACCGAACACTTAGAAAGAATAAAGTTTTCTCTATGCCTGTCCATAGAACTAATTATGGGAGTCATTCTTCTCTCAACCGTGGCCTTGCGCTACTGAATGCTCACCCTGAGATTGATCCGTTCGGAGGCTCATTTGTTAGATACCGTAACAGTATTTTACATTCCAGGTGGTGATGTTACTCTGCTGGGACATATACTTAGTTAATTTATTATTTCTAAAATTGTTATAGCTGTTATTTTATTTTGAGAATGTAAATTTATAAATGGGGCATCCCTTATATTATTTAAAATAAATAAATAATGTAAGCTTCTGGTGCAACAGTTTTTTGTATGGAAGTAGAGGATTTTAAAAATTTTGCCTCGTTATTTAGCTTTCCAGAGGCACTTTTTTATAAAACAAAATTCAAAGAAAAAACGTTTAATAATCGTGAATTTTTCCAGCTCCGTTAAACTGTGTTTAACATTATCTACTAGCTTACCTACAATACTAGATATTCCAATAGGTATAAGCAAAAAGAAAAAGGAACATTTGATCACCTTACTTAAGTGAGTCATGACAACCTTTATACTTATTATGAAAATTTACCTATAGCTTTTAATGGCAATGATGATGGTAAAGAATAAAATTCACTTTGACGATATTTTTTATTGATTTCTTTTTTACTCTTAGATTTTCTGTAGTTTTTTTTAATTAAATATATCATTTTAAAACACGCAATAAGTACCTAGTTTTTTTTAAGGGATAGATTGAAGTTACGGAACATATGGCTTTTTGATATTGAGGTAAATGACTGTAAGTCCACTAAATCATCTTTTGTAAAAGAAGCATAAAAATTTTATCTACTTTAATGCATATTCTGGATTATATTTAGGCTAACTGTTAAATTTTTAGTTTCCATCGGTTTTTATAAATTTGTAATCTTAATTTTTTCATGCCAAAAAACTTTGATCTTTATTTCCTTGTAACTTAATAAATTGGACATATGACAGTTTACCTCTATGCTACTGATATATAGTTACCAAGATCAAGGATTCAAAGAAAACTTTTTTAAAAATTTAGGGTCTAGTTTTTTCCAGAACCATATTTAAAAAAAAAACAAGTTGTATTAATTTGTGTTTTTTTGTTGCTCTATGCAACTTTTTTTACTTATCTTATAGAGTTACATTTTGATATTCCCTGTGTATTTTGTATAATTTATTTTATCTTGTATTCCATTACAATTATATTCCTTAACTTAACAGGCATTAGTGGTAATGATATGAGATTACCAAAGCAACTGTTTAATTGCAAGATACATACCAAGTGATCTTCCAAATACAACAATTTCTGAATGATTAATATCATTCCTAGTAAACAAATAATCCAGACTAGCTTTGGCATCCATATAGAGCCCTTCTTCTGAAGGACTGCCTTCTGACAGTCCATAGCCTCTATATTCAATTAACAAAATATTACAGTGTAGATTATGGTAGAGCCCAGCACAATTTTGTAACCTTAAAAATAACATAGAAAATTAATTTGGTACCTACTTTTTAAAAACACTGAGCTTGTTCACATTCTTAATATCCTCTACTTACCTATGACCCATATTACCAGCATTTCCATGGAAAAAGACAAGTGTGGGAGCAAGTCGTTGTCGATCTTTAGGCTGATGAATAAAATACATATGTATAGTGGTGCCATCTGGACATTTATGATTGACGCTTTCAAAAGGAAGACCGAACATAGATGGTATTGGTATATAAACCCGAGAGTGACTTGGTAACTCGGGAGAGTATAAAAGGTTATCTTGAACTTGGTATAAAATACCTACAAAACAGAATGATGATTTAAAAATAAAGAACCCAGTACCAACTTTAAATATGTAAAACAAGGTAATGTTAGTTAGATAGTTAAAAACTTCAAAAGTTACAATTTATAAATAACACTAGTAGACTAAAATATAGTCCTTTTAGATTTTAAAAAAATTCTAATAGATTAACTTTGATTTTATTAACAGTGTAAATCTGATAAACTTTAAAAATCTGTTATGTATAAGCATAATTGGTAGTTCACTTTATCACATAATTATAATAAAACATAATTTAAAAGTTAATTTAATATAATTTTAATATTAATATATAATAGTTTAATAATTAGCTGATTACTTTTTAATATGTTCTTTTCCTTTAATTACACTTTTAAACAAGGTGAGATGGAAGCAAAGCAAGTTTTAAAATAATATGATATATAATTAGAATCTCTATATTACTATACTCTGAAGCATTATTAAATATGGTATACCTTAAATATTATTAGTTAATAAATCTACTTTAACAATAAAATTATATTTACCAGTAACAGCAAAAACCAGCAACAATATTGCAAATATCCCACCATACATGTAGTAGAGTAAAAAACAAAATACTAAAACTAATCCAGAATATGCCCAAACTTTTAAGACCATCCTTAATAAAATGGCCCCTATTTGAGAAAGGCAAAGCCTCCATCCTTATCTTTCTGCATAAATTTGACAGAACATCTAAAAAAAATTACAGTTTTTCTTTTTATAAAATAAATCAGGAATTTATTTAACTACTTAAATAGCTATTTGTTATAATTTATTAAGACATGTTTATAATTACGTGTTTTCCTGACTTTTAAACCGTTTCCTAAAAATGCATAAAAAAAGTAAATATAAAGTGACAAGTGACAAAAGACAAGAAGTGACAAGAATCCAAGTCAATAACAAAAAAATTACTAGATTTTTAGTTGTGTTGTTACTGCACAAAAAGTCTTGTTCCGTTCGAGCATATACCTTTAGAGGCAGCTTTGCCGCTTGGCCGTACGAGAGAGAAAGAAGAATCGTACAAATTGGCTAAGTTCAAACATTGTTCAAATAACTTTTTTGTGCTGTGTTTGCTTGAAAATGTTTCATTATTTTTAATTTCGGATCGTTATTAACGAATCTTTTCGCTGCAGATTTTTAGATGGAGCATAAACAAAAAAGGAATTAATATTAATATTTTATCTACAACTCTGCGGTAAGTAGAGTTGCACGCACTATTTATATTGTCGGTTGCACCGGCATAGTTTTAATGGCCGGTTGCACCAACAATTTTAAGGAAACCTTAGCACAAGGTAATTCTTAAAATGACGAAAAAAGCAATGTGATTTGCTACACTGTAGATTTAAGGAATGCTTAACACTCAGGATTCCTTAAAATTGTTGGTGCAACCCAAGGGTGGTAAACTTTTTAAGGATTATCTTGTGCTAAATTAGCTGGGATTCTGTAAAAATATAAGGAAAGGGAAAGTCAAAATAACGATCACATGTCCTTGTAGCTCTTAAAGGTAACTCATAAGTTTGTCACTGTTTCGAAAAAGATAAAGAAAAGGAATGTCAAAAAATTGCTTACAGAATCCGGCCCAAGGATTTCTTAACGTTGTTGGTGCAACCTTGGGTGCAACCGGCCATTAGTGCGGTATCTACCCAGAGAAATAGAGGAGGGTAATAGAGTGATCTTCTATTTCTCTGTATCTATTAGTAGGTGGTAGAGGAGATTTCCTCGCCTGAGGCGGTACCACCCCACTTGCCCTTTAAAGGACTCGTGAAGTCTTAGTACGTTTCGAGTTCTGGGCGGTGAGTCAGTTTTCCTTCTTCCTCCTCCTTCTTTCTCTTTTAGTTTTCCTTCTTCCTCTTCTTTCTTTTTCTTTTCCTTTCTCTTTTTTTTTCCACTCTACTAAAATTTGGAAATAATGATGATGGCACACCCGAACGTAAAGTTATCCGGAGGTAAAATACCCCTCCATTCGGTTCTCCGGGCGAGGGGTACATTTGGGGGGCCACCATCGAAAAGTCTGATATCGTTTACAAATATATATGGGCTTAACTCTAACGTGAACTCTGTTCACCATTATCTTTAATCCTCCAAACCCCACATACTATTTCTTACCGAAACCCAAATAAGTCCCAAAGCAGCAACCAACCACCTCCTTTTCCCAGGTTATGAACTCATTTCATCTTTTCGACCCCATGGCGGCGTTTGTGCTTACGTTCGCAACGACCTGGCTTGTGTTAGGGTTTCTAACCTCGAATCGGGTAGGCTTGATTTTGTTTGGCTTAAACTTACTTTCAGATCTTCTACTAAATTCATCTGCTGTATATACCGGTCCCCGTCTGACAATTCCTACAACGAGTTCTTTGATTTCCTTTCAATAAAGATCGACAATATTATTTCCCAGTTTCCATTGGCCGAAGTAATCGTCCTCGGGGATTTTAATGTTCATAATAAGGATTGGCTAGGCTCCACAAAAACTGATACACAAGGCAGAGCAGCAGAAAATTTCGCAATCAGCAACTCGCTCACCAATCTAATTATGGAACCTACCTACTTTCCTAGGGTTCCCACCCATAATTCTAACCCCCTAGATCTCTTTCTTACTTCCACCCCCGAACTCTATCAAGCATGTTACTGCTCCCCTTGGTCGCTCTGACCATATGGTTTGGTCACCGTATCATACTCCACTCATTTTGAGGCAACTGAAAGCATGCCGCCACGAACCATCTGGCACTACAATTCGGCCGACTGGGATGGTCTAAGAGATTTCTTTGCCAGCTACCCTTGGAATCCTACCTGCTTTTCTACTCACGATCCTTCAGAAATATGTAAACAAATTACCGAAACAATTCAACTAGGCATTGAGAGCTATATTCCCCACACTAAAAAGAACCCCATAACTTCAAATCACAAACCGTGGTTTTCTAAATCCTGTGACAAAGCCAGACTTTTAAAACTTCAAGCCCACAAAAAGTTTCTTCAAAACCCGAGTCTCGAAAATCGACAGGCTAGCATCGATGCAAGAAATCAGTATAATCAGACCATCTCAGATGCAAAAGACCGTTTTAACAATCGAATAAAAGATAAAGTTCTCTCTTGCTCAAATGGCAGTAAAGCTTTTTGGTCCTTTGCCAAAAATATTAGTCAGAACTTTTGCACAAATTCTTTTCCACCCCTAATCTCTGAAGATGGAATTGTCTCTACCTCCAAAGGAAAAGCCGAACTATTTGCCAAACAATTTGCTGCCAATTCTACGCTTGATCCTCCTATTAATCTTCCTCTTCCAACAGTTGTCCCTGTTTCTCATAAAATGTCCGATATAATTTTTAAAGTCTTCTTTCTTCTCTTAATACTAAAAAATCGTCTGGGCTGGATGGCATACCAGCAATCGTCTTAAAAAAATGTGCTCCCGAGCTTGCACCCATCTTAACTCGCCTCTTTCGAATCTCTTACGACACGGGCATTTTCCCGGAGAGTTGGAAAGCTGCACGTGTGCAACCTGTCCCCAAAAAAGGATCCAAAAGTCTCCCTTCTAACTATAGACCTATATCTCTTCTTTCAGTTGTTTGCAAGGTAATGGAAAAATTCATTAATTCCCAAATCTTAAAGTATCTGGAAAAACATAAGATCTTACATGATAGACAATATGGATTCCGTCACAGTAGATCCACAGCTGATCTTCTTTCCTTTGTCTCACACAACTGGAACAAGTCCCTTGAGTTTCTTGGTGAATCCCAGATCGTTGCTCTTGACATATCCAAAGCTTTCGATCAGGTCTGGCATGATGGGCTTCTTAACAAACTTCCTTCTTACGGTCTTCCACCTAAGCTTTGCTCTTGGCTTTCCAGTTTCCTTTCTAATCGACGTATATCAGTTAGTGTAGATGTCATTCCTCCAGCTTCTACCAAATAAATGCTGGGGTGCCCCAGGGCTCAGTGCTGGCACCCACGCTGTTTCTTCTACACATTAACGATCTTCTCTCTTCCACAATCAATCCCATTCATAGTTTTGCTGACGATATAGTACCCTCCACTCTAGTATTCGATTTCTTAAGCCACCGTGTAATTCTGATTTTGAAAACAAGCGCAGGTCAATGCAGATATCTCTTTCACAAGACCTCAAACTTATCTTGGATTGGGGCGCCAAAAATCGTGTTCAGTTTAATGCCTCAAAAACACAGTCATGTTCGCTGTCGCGAAAAAGTCTGCGAATGCTCTCCCTTACATATGAGCGGCCAAGTTCTGCAGAACAAAGAGTCGTTTAATCTAGTCGGCGTTACTTTTGAGAATAACCTCAACTGGCACAAACACATTTCATTCATGCTTCGGCAGCTTCAAAAAGATTGGATTCCTCTTTCGAGCCAGAAAATATTTCTCTTCTTCCAATCTGTACACTCTGTATGTATCCCAAATCAGGCCCTCTTTGGAATATTGTTCTCATGTCTGGGGAATGGCGTCCCCTACAACACTTAGCCTTCTGGACTCCATTCAAAAAAGAGCTGTTCGTCTTATTAATGATCCAACGCTCACAGAAAGGCTTCCTCTTCTTGCCATCGTCGAGCTGTAGGGGATCTGTCGCTCTTCTATAGGTATTTTCACGGCTTCTGCTCAGAGGAATTGGCCAGTATTATTCCTTCTCTGGCAGCTCCCAACAGAGCAACACGTAGTGCAACTTTTATGCATCCTTTTACAGTTCAGTTAGAGAGGCCCCGAACTTCCCGCTTTCTTCGTTCCTTTATTCCTAGAGTGTCAAGACTATGGAACCTGCTGCCCGCAGAAGTTTTTCCTTCTCCTCCCAATCTCCAAAAATTTAAGTCCCGTGTGAACAAACTCCCTCTCACTACACTGAAGACACCCACGGTACGTTAGTACTTAGGCATCAGCCTTCGTGGACTGTCCCAAGATAAAAAAAAAAATCTACCACAGTACCGCAGCTTGAAGCTCTAATATTCCATTCAGTATTTAAATAAATACAAATGATACTTATCAGCTGGTAGGAAAATCCAAAATATTTATTATTTTCCTTAAAGCATATACTTATAGAGCCGCTTGACCGTGCAAACAAGCGTATGTACCTATATTATTCTTTCTCT
Source organism: Listronotus oregonensis (assembly GCA_019359885.1). NCBI lineage: Eukaryota > Metazoa > Arthropoda > Insecta > Coleoptera > Curculionidae > Listronotus > Listronotus oregonensis. Next base: position 78,370 of record JAHBCN010000474.1, on the reverse strand, counting down.
CTCGCATGGCCAACTGGCAAGGCTGCCTCTACAGGTGTATGCTCGAAGATTATTTCACATTTGTTCTTTTCGTTCTCATTCGAGATGATATATTGCCAAATGAGAACAAGAAGTTTAATTTTTATTATACCAAAGTAAATAATATTACATTGAGTAAGAAGAGTCAAATAATACTGGCGCAAGAAACATAGTTTTGTCAAAGTGAAAATACTACATTGTCAGATGCAAAATAAAAACCAAAGGATGTGCTCCTAAAGATGCAAACATAAGATTACAAGAACAAGATTAGTAGAAGCAATATTGAAACTGTCAAATGCTGCCTAAAAAAGATTGAGATGCTAAAAGCTAGTCTCATAAATTTTAAACCAATTTTTAATCTTCCCTTTACAACTACTGAGTAAATATATTTTTTGAAAGTAGAGCCTTTAAACTATTGGTTGTCAATGAAACTTATTCCAAGTTTTTTAAAGATAAAAATCTCCCTTCAATTCTAGTAGTTACAGAAACAATTATGTTACCTTTTAGAAAAAGGAAAAGAAAAAAGAGGTTAAGGGTGCAGCTATATATGATGCAAACACTCAAGAAGGCGAGAAAAAAGATGTTAGTCAGGGTCTCCTGACTCATACAGTCCTAAATATGTTGAAGTAGCTTGGTATGGATGGTGGGAAAAACAAGGATTTTTTAAACCAGAATATGGGGTAAGTATATTTTCTTGTTTTTCATAACAGTTTTATTAGGAAAATATTTGTTGTTTTAATTACACCCTTTCATACCTTTTAAAATACCTTAGTTTTAGAAACTTAAGTTAAATAAGCTCATTACTGTTGTACAATATACCTGAATGCCCAATAAGATAAAAAAAAAAGTTAAAAAGTTTTAATACCCAGTATTTAATGTAAACATAGGCTTCTTTAATAAGACAGAATGTAAATAATGTCATTTTTATATTGAACATTCTTTTTACCAAAAAAAAGCTAGTTTTATCATACTTAAACTTTTGTGGCTGCTAATTTTACTTATTTTTAATGTAGGAACCTTACAGAACATTAGATAACTCAAGATAAATAAAGTTATTTTCTGTGCTAGAAATTATTACGGAGAAAAGACACTATCATGGAACATTTATTTATTTTATTTTATTTTTAACCGTATATATAATGTTGATATTACAGACTTTAAAATCTTGAAAGTATCATATATCTGTAATTTTACATTTTATTTGGACGGCAATGCATATGTGTCTGGGCACAAAAATGCGTTTCTGTCCACATTTCCCCTTTTTTTTATTTGGAGGAAACAGTACCCCTGTATCTTTTCGCGTTTATTATATTTAGCATTCACATAATTCAGCAATTACAGTAAACAAAGTTAATATCTAATTTACAGTAAACAAATTAATAGGACAAACGACAATACTATATCTTAACAATGATTTTGCAATAGCTTTATAGGCTGATATTAACAAGTTTTAATTCAAAATGTTCCTTAGGTTAAAAAATTTATATAATAGCTTTTTGATACTTAATGTTAGGTTAAGTATATTTTGTTCCCATTTTAAGTGTCTGTCAACAATAATACCCAAGTATTTAGTCTGAGAACACTATCTGACTTTTTAAGGGCTATTCTGTCAAAATAAGGACGATTAACTGAGGTTATTGAAAAAGCAATGTAGTTTCTTTTATTTAAATTTAAAGTTAATTTAAAAGTGTTTAACTAGTGTTTTACAATATCTAGTCCAATAATTACATTGTCCTTTGCTTCATTCCATAATTTTCCAGAAAATACTCTAGCAGTATCGTCTGCGTAAGAAATAATTGTGAGTTCATTAAGATTTAAAGAAGTTGTAGATACTTATGTATGTTAAGAATAATATTGGTTTTTTTTGTTTTCATAATTCAAAGTTAAAGTTCAGTGTGTCAAAGTTCTTTGATCAGATATGTAGGATTTCATACAATTGTATACAAACCTCGACGGAAAACTTCATTGCTGTCCCAAGGTTAAGTTTATCTTGAAGCTACGCCTTTCCATAAACTATATAACCTCTTTACCAGCAATGACGCTTTTTCCGTCTTTGGTTTGTAATGCACTATTATTTTCAACCGTATATCAAATGTTGACATTACAGACTTTTTAAAATCTTAAAAGTTTCACATTTCTGTACTTTTACTTTTTATTGGGACGGCAATGCATATGCCTGCCTAGGCACGAAAATGTGTTTCGGTACCCATTTTCCTGCTCGTTTATTTATTTCCAAAATTTAAACTCTAAGTTTTTTGACAAGATATGTAGGATTTTGTACAATAAAATCTTTAAGATTTGGCCTCAAAAATTAAAGGTTAAAAATAAAATTATTTTATACAAATCTCGACAAACTGTCTTGAGCTTTAGAATAACCTATATAACCTCTTGACCAGCAATGACGCATTTTCCGTCTCGGATTGTAATATACTATTAATTATCATTTTAAATAATGTAAACGATTTGTCCCAAAAATAGTTAAAAATTAGTTTATATAGTTCATACTTATATCTTTAAAGTCGGAGGATTTTTTGGAAATCGGAGCAAATTAAAAATAAACTGTTATGATTATAATAAATAATAATTTAGACAAATCATGTTCTTATAGATATTTACAAAAATTAAACTATTTTACACTTTTTTTACGCAAAAGCTTTTATGAAAGCTGTATTTAAGGACTAGGTATGTACAAAAAGTGTAAACTATTTCTGAATAACAAACAATCCTCATATAACTTCAAAAATGTATCTTATCACTTTTATTAAAAAAAATCTCTAATTGGGCCGCATATTTCTGCATATTTTATTGTACATTGTATTATATTTTCAATTATCTGTGCTACCTAGTTTTAGTTGGCTCTATATTAAAAAAAATACATTTTTAAAACAAAACAAAATTTATTATTTAGTACTAAATATTTCAACACTTTCTTTGTATTCTGATATGCTCTTTATAAAATAGTTTTTGTCTCTTTTTTCGTCAATACCATCTGTACTAGAATTATTATCCAAAAATACAATTTCTAACTTTTCACCTCTAGGAGGCTGTTTTGGATCTTCGACTATAACATCCTTAAAACCAACAACTTGAATACTAAGTTTTCTAAAATTTTCTTTGTTACCAAAAGAATTATGTGCGTTCCACCAGGATCTTATTTCCTTTAGGTCTGTTTGTTCTATAGCGTCGATTTCTCGCTTAATTCGATCAAATATATAGTCGCCACTGGTAATTTCTGACCAATTTCTATCTACCTCTTCTTTTAGATGAACATCTGTACATTGCTTCATTTTAATAAGATTGTTTTTTATTTTCTGGAAAGCCTCATCCTCCAAGTCGGCTAGCAGTTTTTGTGTATGCTTTAAAAATGCTTCAATTCGTTCATCAACATATTGTGTGGTGGTTTTAGTAGCTTGTGCATTTACCGTGATAGTGTAACCCAAAACGCCAAAAGTGTCTCTAATCGAGCAATAAACATGATAGCCTAGCTGCTCTTTAGTTCTTAAGATGTCGAATAAAGGTTCTTCTATAACCATCATTATAAGATCTATGATAACACTATTTTGAACAGTAAAATGATCTGATTGGTAGTAGTTTGTTATAATGGAATTTGGATCATTTTTACTAAAGCTTTTTACTCTACAACATTGCTCTCCTTTATTGACTCTGACCACATTGTATTTAGGCTGGTCTTCTTTTTTTAGTTCTGTATAGTTCAGCTTTTGTATAAAATTATTAACATTATTAAAGGCAGTATCTTGGTTGACATTTCCTTGCACCAGAGCTTTAACATATAGTGATTTAAAAAAGTCTTTAGTATACTTTTTCATGTCCTTAAAAACGACATCCAACATTGCAGAGTAGCGGTCTACAGGGTGCCAATTGTGGTCAGCTATTAAATTGATTCTTATATCTTTGGCTAACCCAGTAGGCTTTAACAGTTTATTATAGTAATTCTTAAGCAGCTTATCCTTAATAGCTTGAAACATGTCTTCAGTTATTTCATCACTTAGATTTACCAAATATTTTACTATCAAGCTTAACAAAATGGGTAATTTTTCATTAAAACCCCCAACTTTTATTATTAGACCTCTTTCATAAGCCACAAAGGAATGATATAAATCCGCACTTGAAGCAGGATAAATTTCTTCAGAAATATCTATAGATAACAAGTTGACAAGGGTATCTAACATACATAAATGCTTAGCATCACAATTTGATAGTGGGCTAATTAGATAGAAGCAATAATAAGCTGTAGGAAGTTTAAATTTTAAATCTCTTCTGTACCACAGCTCTACCAAAGAGTTGTCAAGAATTTTTTCTGGATAGTCAGGATTATTGTCTATTTCAGGTAAAATACTAAAATCCTTTGTAATAAAATCATTAGGAGGTGGAACAAATAGCTCTGGATTAATCCTAGCATTTTTCCATTGTGTCATCCATTGTTCTGGAATATCTCTGATGGTGTATTGTGTTCCAAACCATTTTTCTGTCATATCAAACTCAATTCCTTTATCAGGCCTATGTCCTACTATCATAATGTTTGCCTTATCAGGAGTCATTTTATCAATGAGCATATTAATGGTTTCTGGGTCATATTCAAAATAAAGTTCAGGTCCGGTAATGTAATCTTCAGGTGGATAAAACTGCATTGCTTCACACATGTTCTCTACTATTTCTACTGCACTTTCTTCTCTTGCATATTTAAAAGCCATATTAGAAATTGACTGTAACTCATCAAAAACTCTTTGTTGAGGTCCAGATTCTTTTAGCATTCTTAAGTAGGAAAAAACTGATTCCACTACATCACCCAGGTGGTTGTAGCCTTCATCAGTAAGATTAAAATTAACAGTAAAGAATGTGTAAAGGGAATTGTGTTCAATGCCAGTCTCCCCATTTCCAATTGTTGTTCCGAGGACCCACAACTTCTTTTTTAAAAATGATAGTAAACTTCCTTTTCCTTCATCTCCTAATAAGTAAGAAAGAACATGGTGAGGTTTGCTTTTGTACTTGTCTTTTAAAGAAGGCAGAGCCCAGGTAAGGTCAACTTGACATAAATCTTTCACAGGTTTTACATAGTATATTCTGTTAAATTCAGGTGTATCAAAATGATTCTCATAACCCTGAGAAAAATTATTAGGTGGCAGACCATTATTAGGTACCCCAGCAAAACTACTTACAACATACTCTTGCAGTTCTTCTAAGGATAAGCGAGCTTGAATTGCTAGAGTCATTCTATGAGCTGAGTAGTGTCGTTTTCTAAACTCATGTACACCTTTGTACAAGTCTTCATCATTTATATTGTCTCGCAAGGTGATTAAGTTACCCCATGGAAAACTATTTACTGGGGAATCCTTTTTTGCAAGACTACATATAAGTTGTTCTTTTCTAGACCCATCTGAAGTTACTGATATTTGAAATTCCGACTCTATTGCTTCCCGTTCCCTAGTCATAGCTTCACGTTTCATTAATGGTGCTTTAAAAAACTGAGAAAACCTATCTAAAGATTCTGCCAAATTTTTTTCAAGGCACTCAAAGTAAAATACTGTCGTTTCGGCATCAGTAGATGCATTGTCGCTCCCACCATTTTGTTTGATAAATTCATCAAAGGCATTTTCTTTGGGATATTTTTCGCTGCCCATAAAAACCATGTGTTCAAGAAAATGGGCCATTCCAGGAACATCTTTAGGATCACTAAAGCTACCTACTCCTATACATAAACCGGCAGCTGCCATTTTTTGTGTATGTGCTAGTTTATGACTCTTAGGATTTTCTTCATCTTCCATTTCTTCCATGGAAATACTGCCGTCTTCTGAACCTAGAATGAAAGTAAACATCTTATATCAAACAATTTATTTTTAAAATTAAATTAAAATATTTGCATTGTTAAATTTTTATTCTTTCTAACACTTATAGTGCATAAAGTGTTTAAAATTTGATGTTGATTTTAAAGAAACTCACAGGCATAACTTTATTGTCTAGAAAATATAATGGCCGCTTTTTAAAAGCCCTTGCAGCAAAGACAGCTAAATTTAATAATAATATTAATCTTTTTTTTTTTTTATTTAAATCATATTTAGAAAAGTTATCCTAAAGTTTAAAGGTTTTCTTGGATGACATTTTTCTTGCTGCAATTGATTATTTTTTTTGACACTAATGTTTACTAACTTAGTAAAACTTGTAAAGTTATTTAATTATCTCTAAAAAGAATTTTTAAGTTGTTATTCTTAAATATATTTTAACCTTCCAACATATACCTATGAGGTAGCCATATCTCTTGGTCATGTGAACAAGAGTGCAAGAGAGAAAAAAAATAGCTGTATAACCTTTATCTCCCCCCACGTGCCCGATGAGTGGGCGGAATACATGCGATTCCCCGCCGACCAATTAGGCACGTAGAGCGAGAAGAAAAGGTTATACGGCTATTCTTTTTTCTCTCTTGAATGCTTGTTTGCACGGCCGAGCGGCAAAGCTGCAGGTATGTGCTTGAAGATTTTAACCAATGCTTGAGGCTTTTTTAGGTTAAGTTAATTTTATCCTGTCGAAATTATTTAAGGTTGGTACATTAAAAGTTACAGTAATTTTTAAAAACCAAAAAGTGCATGTGTGTACATACAAAAAATTGTAGCAAGAAGTCTTACAAATTGTAAAAATACCTTAACAAATATTTCCCAAACAATTTCTAAAAAAGAAATGCATAAATATTAATATTATATCCGACTAATTAACTAATATCTTACAAAATATTGAATAAAGTAAAATTCCAGGTTAATTAACACTTTTTAAAATTTGGATAATTTTTAAATTTTCAGCACCTATGCTATTTTACTATCTGATAAATTACTAAAAGATTTCAAATACATATAACCTGATTTCACTTCACTAACATTAATGTGTGACTTGGATAATTTGTATTTAAAGTTCTAGTAATGTAGCTATAAATGTTTATAGCCCAGACATAGAGTACACTGGGGCAGAAGCCCGCACTTAACGAAAGACCGCTGATAGTTCTGCAGCCAATGTTAAGAGTTTAATTTAATTGGATAGGATAAATATATACCCATCTTTTTCCATATTTATCAATTTAAATAATGAAAATAAAAATAAATATTTTCAGGTTAAAAAAAAATGTAAATTAGGACTTTTGCCCCAGTGTGTATGGGAAAAGTCCTTCGTATATGGGCAAAAGTCCTATACCTGGGGTAAAAGTCCTAAGCAAATATCTGTATTAAAAAAATATTTTATTAATAACATAAATTAATGGACTTTCTTTTATATAAACACAACTTAGTTTTACAAAATAAGAATAGTGTTAGAAACCAAATAATTAGCTATGGCAGGTACAGTAATGTATTCATTTGTAGAGAAAATGAAGGTAAATCTATTGCACAGATGACACTAGATCCAATGAACCGAATCTAAATCTTTTCCGTAATCTATTTGACAAAGTGGGCATTTAACTATTTTATTTTCAATTTGTCTTTCATGTCCTATTCTTTTGCCCCGATTAAGAGTATTGATAAACACAATAACAAGATAAGATAACTTATCAAAAAAGCAATTGATTTTACACTACAGTATTTGGATATAACTTTTAATTTAGGCAGTACTCCTTAAATAACCTACTCCAAAACTAACCTTAGCACTATTTTAACCCTTAAAGGAGCAATGAAGACTGATAGGCAGAACGTCGGTTGAGATGTTGTCGTTTGCACAATTAAGAAAAGGACTTTTACCCCGGTGTGGGTTTTTGCCCCGGTCTACTCTATTTTTATTCTTACAGAAAAGTAGTAAACTGCCATAAATATTTCTAGCATGAACTGTTAAAATTCAATAGAATTAATTATATGTTTCAAAACTCTTTCTATTAAACTTTTTCAACCATTCTTACTCCATTAAAAATTAAGTTTAATTGGCACAAGTACTCATCCAAAAAGATGTTAATGAGGGATTGTTTAAAGATAGTAGTGGTATTTTTGTGAAAAATAAAAAGTAACACACAGAAATGTTGTGTAATTTTTATTCAGGAGTTACATATATTCGGCAGAGTGAGGACAGATTCTTCATTCATGTGTTTAGTACATTTTTTATAACAAATAATGAAATTTTGCAGAAAAAGGACTTTAGGTTGATAGCAATATTGAATTAAATTAAGCTAAAAAAAATTCTTCCTCTCAAAAAACTTATAAGAATAAATTTAATTTAAACTTTTAATTCCAGTTTTAATCAGCTTTAACAAAAATCAAATAAATGGTGGTAAAGGTTTATTTGTCAGATTAAGCACATAATTTAAAAAAGTTGTGGATTTTTTTTTAAATAAAAATAAAAATCCAATTACCATATAAATTTTAAGTAGTTCACACCTTTTAATTTATTTACTCCCAAAGGGTGCATCTATTAAAATCGACCTAGAGTATTTTTTTGTATATAAAAAAACTATGAAAATTTATACAAATGAATTAAATTTAACTAACAGTTACAAAAATTTGGGGCTATATTTGCTTGGCCTTACTAACTCTTTTAATAAATTTTGAGATTTCAAAAAGAAAAAAAATTAGGTGAATTTATTTTAAATACTTTTAAAGATATCAGGCAAAAATCAGCTTTATGACTTCACATTCAGAAGGCCTTAGGCTCCTTTTTTTAAGTCATGTTAATGGAAACGGTTTTTCATATTTTCATGTGTAAAACATGGCCTAGAAATATTGAGTGTTAATTTCAGTATACAATGTAATCTTTTTATAACTGACTTTATAATGTACATAGGATGTAACATAAATCCAGTTATTAAATGAGTTTTAAGGTCTCGTTCAGAATACTTTTGGGTCATTATTGGATATACCTTGCATGTCATTATTTTAAGAGCAGGTAAAATAATTCACTATTTTCACCTAGTCAGTTGCCAAATTTTGGTTTTAAAGTACAAGTGGACATTACTAAGGAACCATGGTGGTTTGCACTTAAAAATAAAAGACCCTGTTGGTTCTCAAAAAAATATATTACCTTCACTCTCCTCTGTTATCGTACTGCCCTCAGATCCGGACTCTTCAGAGTCAGATTCATCAATACATTCATTATTTATAAAAGGACTTTTGTCTGAAATAAGACAAGCTGTCAAACCATTGGCCAAACGAATAACCCTATATTCTTTTTTATCGCTTTCACTTTTGACTGGAGTGGCTAGAACTTGGATTATAGCATTTTTCTGGAAGCACAAAGTGGATTTTTTTTCTAAAGCGGGCTTGTTTTTTGAAGTACAAATATCACCTTTTCTTGATTTATTCATTATGCTACTAGTTCTTCTGCAAATTTTAAAACAATTTCTAAACAATCTAGGAGAAATTAGCATTCAAATAAAGATTTTTCTTAAATTAAAAAAATTTAGGATAATTTGTCAAAGAAAACAAAAAAAAGGAAATGACATTTTTTAGTTTTTAAAAACCTGGTCAACAACCTGCAAAAATTAACCTAACTTTTGCAAAATATTGTTAGGTTAAAGTAACGGTTTCCTCTTCACTTTATTAAAGCCTTACCTGGCTTGCTTGTAGCAACAGGCGTGTTGTTAAATTCATCGATGAATCGTGCGCACTAATCGCTGTTTCATCAAGCCGTTTTTAAATTAATTGATGGAAAAGCGCTATAGAAAGATGGCCGTTGTTTTAGTAGTATATGGACAAGGATACAACTAGCGGTAATCTAGTGTGGCGTCACGATAGATTTCAGCGCTAAACCATCTGATGAATTTAACAACACGCCTAACATTTTATATATCGCTATGAACCATCAAGTAAATGCCTGCTAGCGGCAGCCTTACCGCTAAGCCGTGGGAAGAGCGATTTTAGATAGAAAGCCCAATAGGTCTAGTACCGTCCGGCTCGGACGGTTCTCGTTGCAGGGATCGAATTTTTGAATTCACAACAGTTTCGAATAGTACTGCGAACTATCCATCCGATACCGATGAGTAAACGCAATCTTATTGAAAACTATGTTGTAAATTTAAAAATCCGACCCTTGCGATGACCGTTCGTCCGATGCCGACAAATTAAAGGAAAACCTTACAATACATAGAACTGTTAGGTGTTATTGGTGCCTGACAAAGGAAAGTTTAAAGATGTATACTTCCTTGGATGCCATTGACCAGTGGACGCCAAAGGGAGTAAACTTAACAAGGTCTCGATTTTACTATTTGTCCGCAGATAGGTTATGTTTGACGTACCCGTTTGCCATTTGCCCAGAAGGCAGATTTATTTTATTAATTTTTGTTCAATATTCAACTTTTAAAACTATTTGGATATGTACTTACTATTAGAACTGTAATGTATGATATTTTTAAAAATTAAGTTTATATTACTTGTAAACAAAACAAACAGGCAAACAGATTACGTCACAAATACCGAATTGACATTTAAATTGATTTATATGGGCTTAAATGGGATCGAGCACTCCTTGTTAGGTTTATCACCCTTGGTGGACGCCTACTTAAGAACTTCGAGCATATACCTACCTAGATGCAGCCTTGGCACTTGACCGTGCGAGGCAGAAAGGAAAGAATAGATGTATAGCCTCTCTCTCATTGCAAAGTGCTAATTGTACGGCGGAGAGGAGCCGACCAATTAGCACGCAGAGTGGTGTATATACTCCTCACACCGACCAATTGGCACTTTGAAGCGGGAGAGAAAGGTTATACATCTATTCTTTGTCGCACGATTGTTTGCACGGACTAGCGGCAAGTCTGCCCCTAGTAGATATATGCTCAAGGTTAAATTAATTGCATAGGGTGTCCTAATTTTCCTTCTATCTGAACAGTTTAAAAGCTAATTGTCCGATATATCCTCCACATTAATTTTTTTTCTTTTTGTTATTGTACGATTTTTTTTGTAATAAATGCAAAATTATACTCTGTTTCGATGCAAGCGATAGTAATAAAATTTTACGGAAAAAGGTTTAAGAATCGTAAACCATAGGCGGGCTGGTCTATGTATACTCTACGTATATTTATATACTAAATACAGACAGGGCACTCTACTAGGTATATAGCAATGGACCGGACGAATTTGCAATCGTCCGCTATTTGTCTATGCATTCTTTTTTGTTCAGTAAGAAACAACAAAGAAACACAATTTTCAGTTTGTTGGGAATTATCAAAGTTACTAAGGATTGAACGAAAGCGAGGCGGTTGGTCGCGCGAACCTCTGCTGCAGTGCTTAGGGCCAGTTGTATAGGTTGAGGTTAATATCACGATTAATCTTTGAATTAATCTTGGGTTTTATTCTTGGATTAATCCTATGATTTATCCACAGTTGTTTGTACAGTTGTATACCTCTGGGGTTCGGTCACAAGGTTATTAAAATATTCCTAACTTCTTCTAGAAGTGAAGAAAGAATTTGTTTAACATAACCTGCAATTTTTATTTTTTAAAGCATGATTCCTAAGTTATAAAATAAAAAATGTGAATGTTTTTCATTTTCTTCTGGAAAAGTAGGTACTTACTGGTTGGTATTTCTTTGAAGATGTACGCCAATTTGTTGAAGAAGTACTTCAACGGAGGCTTTTGAAATTGTAAACTTACTTATAAACTCATGGTCTACTCAAATTTCCATGGTATCGATGTGATTACGAAAAATTCGGCGTCTTCTTTGATTTTCTATTACATTTATATTATCTTAATCGTCGTCCTCGTCGAATAGTACATCCTCAAATATTTCGAACGCCTCCATTTTTATTTATTAACCTGAGCATTGTGAGTTAATCCCTACTCCATCCACGAGTTATGGATTTCCCTAGGTTAACCCACAATTTGATCCTATGCTACACAACTCGCTTTTTTTGAAATCTGAAGATTAACTCGCACTTCCAGGGTTATCCTAACCCAAGGGTAGTAAACTTAACAAGGAGTGCTCGATTTTTACTATTTGTCCGCAGATATAGGTTATGTTTGGACGTCATCCGTTTGCCCATTTTGCCCAGAAGGTAAATTTATTTTATTAATTTTTGTTAAATATTCAACTCCAAATACTATTTTGATATGAACATACTATTAGAATTGTAATGTATAACATTTTAATAAATTAAGACTTTATACAACTTGTAAACAAAACAAACAGGCAAACGGATTACGTCACAAATACCAAATTGACATTTAAATCGACTTATATGGGCTTAAATGAGATCGAGCACTCCTTGTTAAGTTTATTACCCTTGATCCTAACCTATACAACTGGGCCTTAGAGGGTAATCGCAAATTCGTCCGGTCCATTGCTATATACCTAGTAGGGTGCCCCAAGTTTACCACCCTTGGGGTGCCCCTGTGTATATTTATCCTTAAATGCAAATAAGGTTAATAATAATTATAAAAAGTATTTCGATTTCTTGTGTTGTGTCAACTAAAATTATACCGATTTTCTATCCTAATATTTTTTTAATTTACTTTACTTATTTTTTGTATACGATTGCACGGTTACATGTTCTGTTTTTATATTTGTTGAGAACGACACAAAATAATGTAAATAAATTTAAATATGAATCATTCCATAACTAAAATAAATATTTGAATAAAATATATTATAGGTATTCCAGGAAGTTGTTACCTCATTCACTCTGCTTCCTAATATCGTATCGACGCGACGCAGGGTTGCCAACTTAGGTATTTTCCCCCCAAATTTAGGAGGAAAAAAAGTGGGATGGGATTTTTTTAGAGGTGCTATATTAAGCAAATTTTTGCTAGCTAACCATGTAACATAAGGCGTGTTGTTAAATTCATCAGATGGTTTAGCGCTGAAATCTATCGTGACGTCACACTAGATTATCGCTAGTTTTATCCTTGTCCATATACTACTAAAACAACGGCCATCTTTCTTTAGCGCTTTTCCATCAATTAATTTAAAAACGGCTTTATGAAACAGCGATTAGTGCGCACGATTCATCGATGAATTTAACAACACCCCTATATTTAGTTGTGCACAGCAAAACTTACAGGCAGCACGATCTCTTCCTGGTTGCGCTTTTGATATTTTTAAGAAAAATACAGGCCAAAGGGGTTGTTTTAACCCCAAACAAGTCAAGAAAGAAAGAAGATATTTTTAAGCACAAAACACGAAAGAAACGATTACAATTTAAATAAAGCAGACAGATTATATCTCAGCAAAACGTTGGCTAAACTTGAGCAAGAAAAATGATTGTAATTTCCGTCAATTTATGAAAGCTTGCTGCTTTCTGTTAGTTGTGTTAGTTGTGATACCAGTATGATACCGGTATGTTGTGGTTACCTAGAAAAAATTTGGTAATTGTTAGGGGTATTTGTAGGGATTTTTATAACTTCAAATATCAGTTCCTATTTGACCTCCGATCAGTGAAGTGCTCGCGATAAAAAAACTACATAGTTTTTTCCGGGAAGGCGGCTGAAGGAGCTGTATCAACGGCTTTTACCATCGGGCATCAAGAAGAAACTCAAGCCAAACGATGGAGTCCTTCTTCTGGGGCTAAGCGCTGTGAGCGATGATTCCTATATCTGTTTCTTTCTGGGAGCCCGCGCACGAGGAATTTTCCTAATGGCGGAAGATGGTTGCGCGCTCAGCAGGAAGGACAGTACTGACAGAAAACGGTTATGCGGAATACCAGTAGCAGTCTTCCTGGTCGGACGTCCATTTTTTGTGCCTTGCATCGATAAGAAAATATTTTAGAAAATTTTGAGCATTTAAGTTTTTGAAAAGTTCGGAATTTTTGGGGGCTACAGAGCCCGACTATCCAGAAGTTCCACGTACAAAGCCTGGGAAAGCCACGTTGACAACAACGTGTGTCTGGAAAGGGGAGAGCTGGTTGAACGTTCACCGACGGAGGCCAAAAAAAGTGAAAGCAAAGCAAAGCAACTTCAAATATTTATTTTTTTAAATGTTAAATTAAGCAAAATAAAGCAAGATAGGCCCTGGTTTAATACAAATTTAGCCACTCATATTCATTTTTGTACATACCGCCTTAGCGACATCTAGTCAGTAAGAGATTTGTTACTTAAAACTTTACATAATTTATGAATAAAAAATATAAAAAAATGTTGCTGAATGAAATTATGCATTTATTGTTTTGAATTTATTATTTGTTTACTGATATTTTGTTATTTTTTAAATATTTTTAATGTATTATCTATGTAAAAATATTTAATTATTTATTTTTTAAATAATGAAATTTTTTAGGGAGAATTCCTAGTAATTATGGGGATTTTGGGGTTTTTTTGAGAGTTGGCAACACTGACGGCCATTATTTGGCAGACCAATTAGGTTTGATTACTGTCTACCTGTGATAGTCTTTATTTGCAAACTAATAATCTTTCTAAATGTGCAACTGTATAGCTATTATTGTTTCAGTGTATAGTGTTTTAGTGTTACAGTTACCAAAATGGCTTGTTCAACAACACGTGCACACCTAGGCCATTTAACTTTAAACGAAAAGCGACACATTAAAAACGTATTCGATTATATCACAAACGAGCAAAACTGTGATTTAAGTGTGGATGATAGAGTTGAAAAATGTGCTTTAATGACCGGAGTTGGAAAAGCGACAGTTTACAGAATTCTAAAAGAAGAAAAAGAGGGAGGTATAGCGTCACCAAAAAAGCGACCAGGCAAAAAAGAAATTCAGATAACAGATGACACAAAGGAAGTAATTAGACGTATTGTACATGGTTTCTTTTTGGAAAAAAAAATCCCGACTGTGGATAGTATTTTTCAAGCTGTCGGAAATCATCAGGAAGTGCCAGAAATAAGTAGGGTAAAACTATGGAGAATTATAAAGGGTTTGAATTTCCAGTGGAAGACCTTCCAAAGCAAATCTTTGTTAATAGAAAGTAGAGAGATTGTCCAATGGAGAAGAGATTATTTGAGAAAGATAAAAAGAGCTCGTTCCGAAGGAAAAGCAATATATTATCTAGGTGAGACCTTGATAAATGAGGAAAATACATTAAATAATTTTTGGCAAGATGGGAATCTCACAACTGCTCACCAGGCTTTTAATGAAGGCCTTTCTACGGGTTTAAAACCTCCATCTGGAAAGGGAGGTAGACTAACTATTACTCATATTGGAAGCACGAATGGTTTTCTAGACGAAGATCTTTTATTGTTTGAATCTAACAAAACAGGAGATTATCACGAAGACATGAATTCTGATGTATTTGAAGACTGGTTTTTGCAGATGATCAACTTAATACCAGAGGGTTCTGTTATTGTACTGGATAACGCAAGTTACCATTTTAAAAAACTGGAAAATGTCCCAAATTTAAACTGGCTCAAAAAAGATATTGAACTCTGGTTAGTGCAGAAGAACATTGAATTTCCGAAAGATGGTGTTAAGCCAGAGTTATTACAACTAGTAAAAATGGAAGTGGCGATAAATAAAGATAGGTACACAAATTTCGTCATTGATGAAATAGCAAAAAAACGAAATATTAGTGTGTATCGGCTGCCACCTTATCACTGCGAACTCAACCCCATAGAACTTATATGGGCGCAAGTGAAAGGTGAAGTTTCCAGAAATAATACAACTTTTAAAATAGCGGATATTAAAAAACTTTTTCAAAATGCCATATCTAATGTTTCTCCAGAAAACTGGCAAAAATGTGTTGAACATGTGCTACATGTAGAAAATAAAATGTGGAATATGGATATAGTAGTCGATGAAACTGTTGAACCTCTAATTATAAAATGATACTTAAATGATTTAAGCAGTGATAGTTTTTTAAGTGATCTGTCAGATATGGAAAATTGCTAAGAGGTAGATGTGAGTAATACATTTAATATGATATGGATTCTCTACCCTAGAGCCAGACTATGGTAAGTCAAAAAATCAACTTTGCAGTAAAGTCATTTATTGAATTAATTAAAAAAAAATCTAAATCATAAAATACTATTTTCCTAAATTAAGGAAATGGTTTATGTTTGATTTAGTTTTCAGTATTGAAGTAGAGAGAATATAATACTTATTTAAGATTATTTTTCATTTTGGTGACATTTTCACATTTAATTTGTACTTAACATACTATGACACTGTGGTGTATTTTTAATAAGCATTATTGCTTGATTATAAATTTTTTACTTTAGTTTATTTTATAATATTGATTAGTGCATTTTTAATATTTCAATAATTTATTGTTTTACTTGTGAAATAGTTTTTTTCTATTGTTTTAAGTATTTTTATAAGGTTAGTTTAAAAGTATTGACAATTGCTAAACAAAAATGTAATTTTGTCTTACGGGCAAATACTTAATTAAATAAAACTTGTAAATATTTTTTTATACTTTTACTCAAACCTAGGTATTAATTATTGAATATTATAGTTAAAATATATTATAAAAAGTATGATTCCTATTTTAAAAAAATTACTTAAAACCTTTTTAACAAACACTAGCCCAAGCGTAAGCCACTGTCAAGGGTTTTATAGCATTATTTTGGCCGACACTACTTTATTCTTTTGTTGTTCGTCACAAAGAGCTGCCCCATATTCGACTGGGGCCGAGAGGAGTACCGGCAGCATTCTAATTGTCTATTGAAAATTGAATTTTGGAATATTTATACCCGTAGTAATACAAGAAGCTTATTAGCATAAATTTAAATATTTTTTAAATAGTTCCGAGCGCGATTTCACGGTGAACGGACGCACAAAAAACGATCAGACGGTTCAAAGTTTTTCTTTTTATAGAAAGTTTAACAATAATTTTTAATGAGTGTTACAACGGACAACGAGGATGAAGACCTTTCATGGTTAATAACCGAATATAAAAAAAGAAAACGTAAACAACTAGATCTCTCCCAAGACGAAATTGAAGAAATAATAGGCTGCAAACCACCTCACCCAAACAAAAAACCAAACAATGAAAGGAATTCCACAAGCCAAGTATCACAAAAAATCGACACTAACATTCCACAAACAAATAAATACGCCACATCAATTCGAATGAATGAAATTGTAAACAAAAAATATAAAAATCTTTTTTACATTACAACAAAAGAAAATATAAATAGAGTTCAAATCGCAGATGCTTGGCAACAGGAAATCCCAAACTCCAAAGATGTCATTTTAACAACAAAAAAAGGATTTCTCTTGAAATCAAATAATGAGAAAAATAAAATAATCAACACTCTAAGGTCATTAAAACAGCAACAAAAAATTGAAAACTATATAGAAACTCAACAAAATACCACACAAGGAAAAAAAAGTAAACAACCAAGCAGAAACATCTTTTCTGTTATCATTGCAAAAGTGGAATTAGATATCAAAGATAATGATCTTAGCACCCATCTAACAAAAAATAACATACACCACAGATTTTGCAAACGTATAATTGCAAAAATAAACAATCAAGCCACAACATTGGTAAGAATAATCACCAGTGACAGTAATGCATCTCAAATACTTTTAAAACAAGGCGTTTTTTTCAAGAACCGACACTATCCGGTGTATCCAAGCAACCCTCAACAACCTTCACCACAGCCATGTAATCGCTGCGGACAGTATACACACACTACAGCAAACTGTACTGCTAAAAATTAAATGCATAAAAGAAAAATAAAAGATTACAACAAAAACATTCAAAACCTCATACAACAATACAGAACACAAAAATGGCTGGATGTTTGCAAAAATATCGAGCAACAACAAGGACGTAACTACTGGCAAGAAATAAAAAACTAACAAAATACAAAACTAGAGCAAGCATCCCAACACTCAGTCAGAACGGAATAGAATATTCAGAGGATAAAAGGTTCAAGTCATGGCACAACATTTTAAAGAAGCATTTAAAGAAAAAACAGTAGTCCTGAGTATGATGTAGACAATTACAACACCATAAATAATTGGTACAACGAGTGTTTTAACCAGCCTAACAACTACATCCAGAACACTAGATATGAAATTACAGAGGAAGACTACATGGACATAGTAAATCGTGGCAAAAGCACTTCTCCAGGACATGACAACATAACTAAAGACTTTATCCGTCATTTAAACCCCCGAATACATAGGCATATTGCCAAAATGTACGAATACTGCCTAAACAACCATTACTTTCCTACTGAGTGGAAGACAGGGACAATGATAACACTACCAAAACCTAACACAGACCACACAAGGGATTAACCTACAAACATACATGCTACAATTTGCCGATGATACCGCACTGATAGCACATGCTAAGTCCTTAAAATATACTATAAATAATCTGCAAAATTTAATGAACAGAACCCTAACATGGTTTTACTAATGGAGATTACATCCCAACCCTACAAAATCGCAGTTTATGATCTTTCACCACAACATTAAAGACAATTCCCCTAAAATTAAGGTAGCCAATCTGGAGATAAGGCCAAAAGCGTCAGTGATATACCTAGGAATAATAATAGATAATAAACTTAACTTTAACCAGCACACATCTACTAACAAAAAGAAAACAATAGCCAGGGCCCAACATTTCAGAACTTTAACATACAAAGATCAAGGAATAAGCAAAACAACTGCCAGCCGAATATACAAATCCATATGCAGACCTCTCCTTGAATATGGTCATACAATGTTTCTTAATCTAAGAAAAACTGCATTAAAGAACCTTGAAGTTGCTGAAACTACATCCCTTCGCATAATAACAAAAGCACGACATCCTAGGAATCCCTTACATAATCCACCAAACCAGCTACTGTACAATATAACCCAGATCCAACCAATTCCCAACAGACTAATACAATTATCAAAGAAATTCGCCTCGAAGCAGCACAACATCGAAGCAGCACAACATCGACCTCCTCCAGCCATTATGTATCTTAAGAACCGACTACCAACAACGGAACCCACCATTAATATTTCCAACTGTTACAATTATAAAACATTTACTAGAAATGAACAATCAGTGACGCATTATGTGATTTTTTTTTTAATTTCAATACTGTTACCATTAAATTGACTTAAGGCTCCATTTCCACTGGCGGCCATATTGAAAAACGTAACATTTTACACATGAAAAGAACCTCTCAGTTAGGTACCAAACACTTAAGTAAAAACAAGAGGACTTACCCGAGATTTGCAAGGATATTCAAGGGGAGAACTAACGACCAAGTACGGGCATCTTTTTCGTCCGTTTCATTCATAAATAGTTGGTTTTTATAATTCTAAAACACCGATTTTTGTACAATTCAATAGTCAATACAAAACAGCGCGATTCTTACGACTGGCGCACAAAAATAAGAAATTCCAGTAGCGAATGCAAATTTCCAACCTCTTTAGATGTGATTTCTTCCAAAAAGTCCACCAAACTTTTTGTTTTTGTTAATATATTTGGTACCTAAAGTATCGAAAACACGAAAAATCAACATTTTGTGCTTATGTCAAATTTCCCCTACGCTCGTCACCGATCACACCGGCTCGGGAAGTATATCCGTCTCTTTTGCTTATCTTGTAAAGAGAAGCATATGCACGCAGTATTCTGCGCGGTTGACAAGCTAATTCCAGTTAATTGAATATTCACGCCCTTAGGTTCAAGCCTTCTCTCGCCAGAGGGCGATGTCATTCATAATTTCCATTCATGATTACACGTGCTCAGGGTCGGACTTAGCGCTTTTTAAAAATTCTTAAAAATATTTATTTTATTTATTACAAAATACTGTCTGTTACCCTAGACTGATAAAATTAGGCATTTTTATATAAAAAAATATATTATTCCATACAAGGTACTTTTTTTAATGTACAGGGTTTTTATCTGTCATGTCCTACAGGGTGCACGATTTATTAATTAACCAACAAATATACAGTCCAGTAGGCCTAAATATAATATGTTACTGTCATTACTATTATAACCTATAGAAATGTCGTAACTTGGCAGTAACTCATTTATACATACAGTGTATCCCCCAAAAAATTCATTTTTAGATACCGGGTGAACCAAAATTATATGGCGGTTTTATTTATATTTTTCCAGTCATACGCAATTCAGTTGTAGTAGTAGTAGAATATTGCAAAATAAAGTAAAATAAGGGTTTGCTTGCGCAGAAGTTCGAAATAGGGAACGATTCATCCAAAGACATGTAGACAATTTTACAAATCGGTTATAAATCCCCAATCCAAGAGCATTGTACAATTTTATACTCCGACTACACATATTTAAAAGCGCCAAACGGCTCCAATTTAAGAATACAAAAGGAGTCATTTTCAATGCACAAGAGGTATACTTTATTTTAACTTACGTCGAGGTGGTGGTGCATGGGTAAATATTGTTACGGACTTTCTTTAGTTAGTGTTTAGTTATTAGAAATGTAAAAGGTTAGATTTATTTTATTTAGGTTAATAATTTATTTGAAATAGGTTACCTTAGTTTTTCCCTTTTTCGACGGTCATTGGGATTATCCTGAGGGCGCTGGAGACATTCATTTTACACTTTTCTCACATCCTGTAGTAAAAGAATTCTTCCAGCTAATTCTAGACTTTTCCAGACTTTTCTATTCTTTTCCACTTTACTATAAAAAGCGCGAGGAAAGTCCGCACGGGCCAGTTTTGTTTTGCATTTCAAAGAGATAAGAAGTTGACAGATAGTTAAAGGTTAAACAGTTGTCACAATAACGTTACGTTGAATTTTGTTACCTTAGAAACGTTTGTGAACTTGATTTGCAAAAAAGGTGTAAAACCAGGATACGTGTTTTTATACGGGTGTCACGGAACAATATGGAAAATAATAATATTGATTTTCCTGTTTTGCCTATAGACTATGTTATTTCTAAAACATTTGGTACCTATCAAGTGGGCTTTCTTCAGCTTATATTCGAGATACCGCTGAAAGGGAACCAAATAATGAATATATTTTTCAAGTTCAACAATTTGAACCTGGCTTAATAACAGCAAAGATATTTTCAAGGTTTACGCAAGCATTAAGCATAGTATTTTCATTTTATATTTGCTTTCTCCATTCCAAGAAAATGGTAATCCTATTTCGGTACCTATTGCACATGCAAAGTGGGTGCCAGAACGCTGGCGTATGTGCCCATGTTGCCAGTGTAATATGACACCTGGGATATGCTTGGTATCAACAGGTTGTTAAATATTTAACAACTGTTTTACTTTCAACTGTTTTGGACGCTACACATAGAGCATTCAAATTCAAATTCAAATTATTTATTCATGTCAATATTCAAATTGCATTTACCCCGTCAACATTGTTGCAGCAACCACAAGTTCTTGACTAGTATGATCTTTTTATCTCTGTTTCTTATAAATAGTTTAGTTTATTTTTAAAAACATTTTAATATTAAGTTTTTAATAAGGCTTAACAATGGCCTTAGTTTGATTTAAATGAATAAAACTAACCACAACTAATTAATACATTATTGTTGTTATGAGTTACAATAAAAATATGTCCCTCTTCAAACAGTATCTAACTTGTTACTGTTTGAAGTTTACCATAGTGTTTATTTTTTATATTTATTTATTTTTTTGAAATGATTTAGGTCACCTTAAAACCCGTAATTTGTATTTTTACTGTAAGATTATTTCATTGATTATTATTCATGTTTGTATTAAATTGCGACATTTTACGTAATACTAAGTCACTTTTCAAACATCTGTTTACATCGCCCAGTATGTTTATAGTGTAGATCGGTGAAAAAAACCTTTTACAACAGCGGTTTCAGAATGACTGGAAAAAATATAAATAAAACCGCCATATAATTTTGGTTCACCCGGTTTCTAAAAAAGGGATTTTTGGAGGGACACGCTGGTGTATGAATGAGTTACTGAAAAGTTACGAAATTCCTATAGGTTATAATAATAACTGACGTAATATATTTTTTCTACTCCTATATTAGTAAGAACCTAATTACACACTGTCTACTTTATCAGTAAATCTCTAATTACAAACACTATACTGTAAGAAGCCAAACTGTGCGTAAGGGCAGTTACGTATAATATATATATATATATATATATATATATATATATATATATATATATATATATATATATATATATATATATATATATATATATATATATATATATATTGTTTCATAGATCATTGGGGAGCCCGGCATATGTACAGGTCGTTCGTTCACCCGGTACTTTTAATGTGTATAAAGGTATCTAAAAAGAAAAGATCTATGCATAGAGAAATTGAGGACATACACTTAAAGACAGAGCAAGAGTTACAAACTGAGATAAAGAAACTCAATAACGCAAACAAGGAAAAGATGCCCACTTATTAAGACTAAGACGGAAAACCCAAGACTTTGAGGATGAGGTATTTAATGCCGGCTACTATGATTGAAGAGATTAAACAACAGAAATTACAGGTTAAAAACTTACATAAGGAGAATACTCAGCTCTTAGATAAATTAACTGATGTAGAACAACAACTTCAAGAGTCCCCAATATGAATGAGATGCTAAAACAAAACATTCAAGAACTCACTGAAATGAACACAAGTATGAAAACCACCATAGAAACCCTGTCACAAGAAAATGAATACTATGCTGTAGAACTTAAAAAAGTGAAACATGAACTATATAATTCTCACTTAAAACATCAAGAACTAAACCGAAAATTTGACGAAGGCAAGAACGATGAATCAAAGGCCGAAATTATAGTTCATTCTGAAGTGACAAAAATTCAACATAATAGTGACCAAAAAAAAGAGGCATCCTCTCGGATACTTTTACGATGAAGAAAGATGCGAAAATGAAAAACCAAAATTCTCATTCTTTGTGATGATGGGTTTCGTTATGTGCTTAACTCTTTAAATAATTATTTTTCGGATTTTAAGGTCATGAGTATTATTAAACCAGGCGCTTGTTTTGATAACATTATAGAAGATGTAATGAATCTAGTAAAGAATTTTACCTTAAATGATTATCTAATAATCCATGCCGGAAATAACGATTTTTTAAATAACAGAATACCATCTTTTAGAATGATTAATAGTAAAATAAAACATTGCACTCATACGAACATAATATTAACAACTCTATCTCATACTTGCGTCCACTCAAAAAACAATATTATTAATCACTCTATATATAAATTTAACTCATATCTATGCAATTATGCAAAAGTCTTAAACAATTTTTCTGATGGTATTGTTAGTTGTTTAGATTTAATTCAGGAGAAAGGAAACTTTTATAAAAAATCTAGGATTATTAAAATGCTCGCCGAGCAAATATTCTCTAAAAAAATTCCTATTCTCCTACATGTTAAGCCTGTAGAAAATGAAATCATCATTGATTGTCAAGAATCCAGCACCGAAAAATCCATTATACCTGAAAATTTACTTTTAGATAATAGTCAGCATTATATTAAGGTCAATCAGTTAAATGAAACTGTAAAATCTGTTGATACCATAATTACAGATGGTGAAAATTTTTAGCGTCCCCCAAGACGAATGTAGATTAGGAAAAGATAGTTGTAAGTACGATTCTGTTTTAAGTGTATTGTCTTTAAATATAAGTAGTATAAGAAATAAAGGATCAGGAGTTTTCTATTTACCTGAAGGAAATAGGAAACCCTGATATTTGTGTTTGACTGAACACCACCTTAGACCTCAAGAAGTAATTGTTATGGATGATTATAGTGTGATATCATGTTTTTCAAGAAGTATTCTTAAAGGAGGTGGGTCTGTTATCTTGGCTAAGGATAGTGCGGCTTGTATAAGTATTAATAAGTTTGACAACTTGATTAGTGAGAAAAATTTTGAATTGTCTGTAGCTTTTAGTCAATATTTTAACATGTTTATCGTAAATATTTATAGGTCTCCTTCAGGTGATTTTGGCGTTTTTTGCGAAAATTTATTTCATCTCCTTGATTCCCTTCCAAAAATTGCAGACTGGTTCTGGTCGGAGATTTTAACATAGATGCAAGGTCAAGATTCTAATGAATATCTCAGTCTTAAATGCATTTTTCTGTCATTTAACTTAAAATCACATGTCAACTCTTTTACTAGAATTACAAAAATAGCTCTACAAAAATAGATTATTTCTGTTCAAATTTTGAAAACGATCTGGTGACGGTTAAAACAGAACACACAGACCTTAGTGATCACGAACTTTTGGTGGGTGATTTGAATATGGAGAAAAACAAAACATTAGATAAGAATAACCTAATATTAAGAAATTTTTCAAGCAGAAATATTGACAAATTTTTACATAACATTAATAATAAAGATTGGTCTAGGATTAGTAATGCTGCTAAAGCGACCGAAAAGTTTTCTCTTTTCCATCAGTTCATTGTCCAAACAATAGGCTCATGTTTTCCTTATAAAAAAATAATAAATAACCGTAAGGAATATATAACCAACGGAATAAGAATATCCTGTAAAAATAAGAGGTGCTTGTCATATATAGCCAAATTTACAGATAACCTGAGCTTTCTGTCCTACGTTAAAAACTATAAATTCCTTTTGAAGAGAGTTATATTATCAGCTAAAAATAAGTTTTATTCCGAGGAAATAAGGGATGCAAAAATTCAAAGAGGAAAACCTGGAATATTATAAATAAAATAAGCGGAAGGAAAGCAGACAAAAATATAAGACCCCTAAGGTAAATATAAACTCAAAAACTTGTACAAATCCTAGAGAAATTGCACAACACTTAAATAATTTTTATGTTACGGTAGCAGACGAAACGACTAAACATATTAATACTAACATAGATCCGTCATCACTTGTAAATAATTTTAATAATTCGAGTAGTTTCTATTTAACACCAACCAGTGCGTGGGAAATCTGTAAAATTGTAAATGACTTAAAGAACAAGCAGTCAACTGGAATGGACGAAATTCCTTTAAGACTTATAAAAGATTTCCAATAAAATTGTATGAAATTATGGCTGAAATTGTAAATGCTCTGTTTGAAGAAGGCATATTTCCTGACGAGCTAAAATTTTCTCTTATTGTACCAATAGATAAGGAGGTGATATAAAGAGTCCGTCTAATTTTCGTCCAATTTCTCTGTTATCGGTTCTTTCAAAGATTATCAATCACTAGTAAAAGCTCGTATAAAGAATTTTCTCTCAAGGCGTAAAATACTAGATGCTAGTCAATTTGCATTTCAAGAGGATGTAAGTACCAGAGACGCCATCTATAATCTGATGAGTAAAGTTTATGGTGATATTAATCAAAGTTATAAAAATTTAACAGTTGTTGTTTTCTGCGATCTGGCAAAAGCATTCGATTGTGTCAATCACCATATATTATTAGATAAATTAAACTTATATGGGTTTAGGGGTATTTCCTTGCGATGGTTTAGGTCGTATTTATCAAATAGACAACAAGCGGTTCAGGTAACAGATACTTATGGCACTAGGATTCTGTCAGATTTTAAAAAGGTGAGGCATGGTGTTCCACAGGGTTCGATTTTGGGACCTCTGCTATTTCTGTTATATATTAATGACATCGCTCAACTTAAAATTAGTGGTAAGTTAACTCTTTTCGCAGATGATACATCAATTTGTTGGTCTGGTGACAATCCCGTAGCACTGCAAAACTTGATTAATAAAGACCTTGCAACAGTGAAGCAGTGGTTTGATTCAAACAAACTATCATTAAACATTCCAAAAACTAAATTTATGGTATTTTCTAAAAGAGACACAATCTCAATTACAATTAACAATGAAATAATACATAAAGTGTCAAATTATAAGTTTTTAGGTTTACATATTGATAAAAATCTTAAATGGGAAACTCATTTTAACCAAGTATGTAAACAACTAGCATCTTCCATTTTTGCTATAAGAACGGTCTCTACAGAAATAAACGATACCAAAATATCCTTGGAGGTATATCATGCTCTGTTTGAATCGCGCATTAGGTACGGAATTATTTTTTGGGGATATACAACACTTGGCAGGTCAAACAAAATTTTTCTGCTGCAAAAGCGAGCAATTAGGATTATTATTATTATTAGTGGATTAAGTTAGGCGGCTATAGCCGTTCAAACTTGTATTCTAATTGAGACTGTCATACATGTTTTTAAATGCGTTCACTGTCTCCGCACAAACACAACTGTTCGGTAAATTGTTCCACTTCCTCACTATTCTATTTGATAGAAAGTGTTGACGACAGAGCTTATAAAAACGCTCTTGTTTTAACTTGTATGTATGTCCTCTTAATCTGTCGTTTCTGTTTAACTGGAAAAAGTTTAAGCTGACAGAATAATGCCCATGCAATATTTTAAAGGTCTCTAAAAAGGTCTCCCCGAGTTCGACGCTCTGACAAAGTTGTTAAGTTTAAAACTTTCATTCTTTCCTCATAAGATAAATTACGGATAATTGGACACATTTTGGTGATTCTTCGTTGGGTTTGTTCCAAGGCATGTATATCTTTAACGAAATATGGGTTCCATACTGAGGCTCCGTATTCAAGTATTGGGCGTATATATGTCTTATAAATTCTTTCTAAAAATTCGCGAGATGTTCTTAAATGCCCTCTGTACCATGTATGAAATAGTGTTGGCTTTTTTAACTATCTTTCCTATTGAAGCTCCCATTTAAGATCATTAGAGATCAAAATCCCTAAATCTTCTTGAGTGGATACTGTTTTTTAGGTGACTTCTCCAAGAGTGTACTCTAAACAAGGATTGTTAGAGCCTATATGCAATACTGAACACTTTTCTTTATTGAGTTGCAAAGACCATGTAGAACACCATTCTTCTATTGTTTTTAAGTCATTTACTAGTACATTGTAGTTTGTTATTGGGTTATTATACAACTTGGAGTCATCAGCATACATGGAGAGAGGAGATGTTATTCCTTTTGCAAGATCACAAATAAAAACATTGAACAGGATTGGTCCCAGAACAGAACCCTGTGGCACTCCGCTAGTAACTCTGTATGGACGGGAAAGTTCGCCATTTATTCTGACACGACATGTCCTGTCTGATAAAAAGTCTTGGATCCAATTAAGTAAATTTCCCCTTATACCAAAATGTTCCAATTTTGAAGCAGCCTTTTGTGAGTACTTGATCGAAAGCTCGACTAAAATCTAAATAAATAATGTCAACTGGCTTGGCTTTGATCTTGCAGTTTTGTCCAATCGTTTATACATTTTAACAGATTGGACACCGTTGATCTACCTGGTAAAAACCCATGTTGGTTGTCAGTTAAAACGCCATTGTTTAATAAAAGGTGGTTAATTCATCAGCAACTAGTTTTTCCATTAACTTGCATGAAATGGATGTAAGACTTACTTGCCTATAATTCTTTGCTTCGAATTTATCGCCTTTTTATAAATAGGAATCACTAAAGACTCTTTCCATTCTTGGGGAATTCTTCCCTGATTAAGAGACGTTTGCATAAGCTTTTGTAACACATCCACGATGGAAGACACATTTTTCAGAAACATAGGATGTATGTTGTCAGGCCCAGGACTACAATCTGCCTTTAGGTTGTTTATTGCTGTAATGATCTTTTTCTTTGTTGATGGTTATGGATGTTAATGAATTTTGAACTTGGTCTAACGGTTCTAAGATAGGAAAGCCATTTGTGGGTTCCGGCGTATATGTGCTCTCAAAATAATCTGCAAACAAATTTGCTACTTCTGTAAGGGATTGCTGTTAAGGTGTTGTTCCTGTTTCTAAGTATGGGAGTAGAGACTTTCGAGCTTAATATGCTTTTGATATACTTGTAAAATCGTTTGGTGCTTTTGCTTTCTATAGATTACGTTCATAATTTTCTTTGGCGTTTCGGATTTGATATGAGACAGTATTACAGGTGTTTCTATAAATTTGATAACATCCCTGCCATTGGATCTCTTGTAAATATGCCAGCATTTTCTTTTCCTGTTTATTTGTTTCTGAAGCTCAGTAGTAATCCACGGTTTACTTCTTGAAGTTTTCGCTTTGTATTCAGGAATAAATGAATCGACACATTTGCCAACTTCCCTTGAGAATTGCTTCCATAATTGATTTACTTCAGCAGAAGACCACAGTACATTTTGCAAGTGCCGGTTAATATCATCATATTTGGCGTTTTTGAAATTTTTCTTCATTATTGATTTTGAATCTGTTGTATTACAGAACAATTGGGATGTGGCTATGATAACCAGGTGGTCACTAAGGCCTATGGGTGGCTCAAAAGATATTTCAGAAACAAGGTCAGCATCGGAGGTAAACACCAGGTCAAGTGTAGATGGTCTGTTATTGTTGCGAAATCTAGTAGGTTGTTGGATATGAAGAATGTGTTCATGAAAACATCTCCAGCAGATTTATTCTCTGAGTAAGAGGGTTTTTTCCAATTTAATCCAGGATAATTAAAGTCACCAAAAATAAAAAGATTTTCCAAGTTTGAACTGATCTGTGTTATTGTGTTCAATAGTGGTTCATCATGTTCGCTTTTCAAATTTGGGGGTCGATAAATACATGCAATATTTAGGTGTAGATCTCTTACTTGTACCTCCAGCCATGTTGATTCGATTGGGTCTAGATTTATCTTGTTATTAATTTTTACTATAGTTGGCATGCCTTCTACATCTTTTTTACATAAATACAGGTCCCACCTCCTCTACCTGAAGCCCTGTCACTTTAAAAAGGTTAAATTCTGGGATACTCACTAAGTTGTCTGGTATTGAAGAAGATAACCAAGTTTCGGAAATTAATATCACTGTGGGTTTAACAGAGGTATAACCAGAAGTAACTCATTAAATTTGACATCAACGAGGCCAAGTTTGTATAAAGGAACTTTAGTTCTATAGCTTTTTGGGTACTATTTGTTTGTGCATTTGGAGGTCTGCATTGTGAAGATCCCAAGTTGGAAGTGGTGCCTGTATTGCTGAACTTAGACTAAAAAACTCTGTTTTTGAGCACTTGAATAATTTATGTTTTGTCTGTATCTATTTAGTCTATTGATAAAAACTGGGTTTTTGGTCACGGGCTGAGTGAGCTCTTACAGCTAAACCAACCTTCTTACAGTTTGGGCAGTCTAAGGAAAAGCTTTACAATGTTGACTTTCATGATCTTCCCACATTTATGACAACAATTATTGTTTTTACAATATTTAGCCACATGGCCAAAATTACAACATTTAAAACACATTGCTACATTGTTGTATTCCTGGCAATATACAGTCGTTAGGTCAAATCCAATTTTCCCCCTTTTTTAATAAACCATTTAAATACTTCTGGTTTCATTTGTTTACCCAGTTCTCTTTTCTGGGATTTGAAAACTTTCCTTGTGATATTCATGTCTTTAGCCGTCATTCCCAAAAGTTTCCTTAAGTTCCGGGTTCTCCAAATAATTCATAATAAATTCCTCTGAAGAAAGTCCTTCATGTACCAGTAATCATTAGCATTGGGTCAGTGTTTTGTATATCTTTAACTATAAATTCCTCTTTACCATTCATACATTTTTTCAAATTCTGTTGTTGCTCTCATTATGGCATTCCAGTAAAACTCCACCCTATTTAAGTGCACCACCCTTTTAAATTTTTCCGTTCCTTGCTCCTTCCCAATCTGCTTTTTATTTCCTGCAAAACCTTTTTCGAATCATTTTGATTTGCTAATCTGACAATGCTCTCATGTTTTTGTGGCTGAGGTGGAGTTTTCCACTCCACGTTGTTATGTTCCCAAATTCCTTTGTCTTTCGCGCTATTTCACTATATGTTTTCTGACTTGGCATTTTCGGATTTCATTAGTAATATTACTTTC
This sequence comes from Listronotus oregonensis, assembly GCA_019359885.1. Taxonomy (NCBI): domain Eukaryota; kingdom Metazoa; phylum Arthropoda; class Insecta; order Coleoptera; family Curculionidae; genus Listronotus; species Listronotus oregonensis. Next base: position 48,712 of record JAHBCN010000474.1, on the reverse strand, counting down.
CTGTCTATTTTTTGAATGCTTAAGACTAGTATTTTCAATTTGTACTTGTGCTATCTTTTTGTTAGTAAAGTTAACATTTTGTGAATCAAAATGTAGAACGTCTTATAGTTTTTCCATCTTCTTTGGGTACATAATCACTTTCTGAATATTCATTAATAGTTTCCAGTGCATTCATTGTTGACTCCAGCATCACGGCTACTGAATACCCATTTTCTTCCTCGTCTTCAAGATTATCAATTGAAATTCTTTGTTCAGCAAGACATGCGAGGACTTCGTCCTCCAACTTTTCCACATTCCTAGGTATTTTTTTCATCTAACTGGCCTGGGCTAGACTCAGATCTAGGCGCTTTGCAACTGTCTTTTTTTCAGATTCTAACTGGGTCTTTTGTTGTACCGACTTATCCAGCTGTTTTGGTGGTGTTCTAATTAAAGACTGCTTTGGTTTAAAGACCAAATCATCCTGGTTTTCTAGCTCAACATCGTTTGTTTCCGAGTTAAACTTTTGAGATGACCCCTGTAATTGCACCTTTAAATCTGTGGTATTTATGAACTTCTGTTTTTTATCAAGGTACGTCCTGCTTATTGTAGGTAATGCAGATAGGATTGCACACTGCAGACCACTATTTAAATCTTTTAAAAATCCTCACGTTTTTGATATGATTGTTTATGAAAGTGTCACTTTTCTGCATAGAAAAAAATTAGAAAACGGGCGATGTACACAATTACCCCACCCGAATAAGGGAGGACTTAAGCCTACCCCAATCCTTAATACAGTTACCAAAAATAGTTTGTATCACTATGGAAAGTACTTATATAATGCAATTCCTCGGAAGATAAGGCGACTTGATACCAAACGTTTTAATAAAGTTCTGAGAAGTGCATTGTTGGAAAGTGCAAACTATTCTCTGGATGAGTTTATTGTAAATAAATTCCAATTTTGAGTAATTTATAGTACATAGAAAACTAAATTTTTACAGTGATTCGTTTGCGATTTTAGTAATAGTTATAGGAGACTTATGTATGTTGTATTGTTCCTGAAGCTTTGTTTTTATTAAATTTTATTTTGTATATAACGAAAATTTTAATATTTTTAATATTGACTTTTGTATACCTTTTATGTTTTTAGCCTTATGACTGATGTAATTCTGATTGTTGTTTGTTTTTCTTATTTTTTGTTATTTTTAAATTTAGACTTCAACTTGTTTAGTTTTATGACAATATTTTAATTTGTGTTTTTGTTGTATGTATGTATATGTATATTTATATTAGTTTTTCGTCTTGTTGGGGAAATTAATATTAGTACTAGTGATAGTCTGAAAGAAAAAATGTACTAGTTTAAGAATTATTGTACAGCTTTTGGCTTTTCAATAAATTTTGATTTGATTTGATTTGATCTATATAAAACAATTGCTTTCTAATAAATAAATATGCTAAGGACCTCAAGAGGGGTAAGAAAAATCTTATTTTTACAAAAATATAAACTATTGGGTCTTTGGTTGGGCCCGGCCCTTTGGGTTTGCCCTATTTTATACAAAATTATATATTATTACAATGTTGGTTAGCCCGGCGGTGTTGTCACTATTTATAAAAGTGGCGTACATGTTTTTACAACGCTTTTCGCAATTCGCAATCGACCCATCAGAATGCTTGATGTTATTCCCAAATCTTAAGTTTTTGGTTGTTTTCAGCCTTTACATTCTTACAGTGTTATAAAGGATAAAATGTCCAGATTTTGTTTATTACGGGGTAACCCGTTATGTTTGACAGTTTTAGCGGTTTTGACGCCAAGTTTTTAGTTTTTTTACCTATTAATTAATAGATTAAATATTTCCAACGATTAAAATTTAATTTATGTCTTTACACCGGGAAAAACTTTATTCTTATAGTGTTTTAGAACGTATAGGGTGTTTAGATTTTGTTGTAATTACAGGGTAACTCCGGTAGGTTTGACACAGTTTTAGCGGTTTTAAATCAAAGTTGTTAGTTTTTGTAAAAATGTAACCAAATTTTATTTACCTACCTTCGTTTAGGAGATAAAGGCGAAACTGAAAGTGGCAATTTGGTTCTACTTCATATTTAAGAAATGGCTTATAATAATGAATGAATGATCACACCAATTATTTTACTTTTAATAAATAGACAATCCTATTTGCAGCGATGTATCTCACTTGCGTATTATATTATTGGTTCAGTTACTTCCGATAGGAACCATTAAGAGAGATATACTAGTCTGAGTTCATATGGGAAATAACCCAAATACTTATCCTATATATAACTAACGGGATAAATCATAAACAAATTATTAAAGTCTATTTATTAGCACTAGAATTAACAAGGTTTCCCATTTAAATTTATCGATTGTAGAAAAAAAATCGGCACTACTTTGAAATCTACGTTAAGCTATATAAGTAGAAGATTTCTTCTTTTGATTTTAAATTCACTGTTATCGAAAAATAAACACGTTCCGCTAATGTAAAAATAACGATGACACTACGTAATTACAAAGAAATTATTTTAATTTAATCTGGATACCATGTATATTTAAATCACTCCGCTTCTCTACAAACTGCATGGTTATTCACGACATACGAAACGAAACCTTATGAGAAAATAACAAAATAAAAGTTTCACAAACCAAATGAAATAAATAAAGGTTTATCAAAGGCATCTTTTAAAGTTATTTTTGTTATATACAGGGTGTTTTGAAATTCTAAAACATTGAAAATATAGGTTTTTTTTAAGTGAAACACTCTATATATGATTTGATTTTCAGATGTATTTCTTTGTAAAATTCTAAAAATTTAATGTAATGCATGATGCATGTGATATTTTAATCAAGTAGGTAGTTTTTAATTAGAGACAGTTGAAAAGCGACTTTTTCAACTTCAAGAGGTTGTAGAGCCATAACTATTTGTCAGAAAGGTAATGATTTTCAGATTCCTATTCTAATTTTTTTAGGGTGTATTCAATGAAAAAAATTAAAATTGTCACGTCATTTTTTTTAAATGTCAAAAATGTTGACAGTTAAGGTAGCTAAAAATGTATGCCATTAGATAGACATAAAAGTTAAGATAAGAATGTAAAAATAATTTCCTTCCATGACAAATAGTTATGGCTCTATAACCTCTTAAGTAAAAATAGTTGTTTTTCAACTGTCTCTAATCCAAAAACTACTTGATTAAAGTATAACATGCATTACATCAAATTTCGAAGAATCTAAAAATTAAATAATATATAGGGTGTTTCGTTTAAAAAAAACAATTTTTTCAAAACAAAAATAATTTTAAAAGATGCCTTTGATAATTCTGTTTTTTTGAATTTTTAATTTAACGTTTTCCCATAACGCTCTGTTTCGTATGTCGTGAATAACCCTGTATAAAATATGTTTTAGATAAGTTATAACGACAAAAGCCCAAAACATCAGATTTTGAACTTTTCTGATTCGACAGATGAAGTTAAAAAAAAAACAAAGGCAAATTATCAAAAAATTCAGAAAGTGAAATATCTCTGACCGAATATGACCACGACAATAAACCTCACCACCCAAAAACTAATAAAAAAATTTTTGGAATTTGTTCCGTCAATAATATTTAATATACAACTATTTCAGACCTTAGGCTTGCCTAGCCATCACGCATTCGTTTGTTCTGATACAGAAGAATCTAAGTCATCGGAAAGTCCTTTTCCGATGACTTGGATGGTTTAAAAATAGTAGTTTTTATTTATTTAAACCATAGACATAAATAAATAGGTTCATTATATTAATTTTAAATTTTAATAGGTAGCAAAAATATTAATATTAGTAAATGGTTTGTGGTTTAGTGTGTCTCTGATTAGAAGAAATAATAGTATATTGTTGTATTAGGAGTAGAAGCTTTACTTTTTGTGCTGAAGACGTAAGTTTGCAAGCCGAACGTAGTGAGGTTTGCGAATGCCACTGAAGCACAAAAGTGCTTCTACTCCGTATGCAACATGCCATTTTCTCCAAACGAGATGAAACTTGAAAAAAACAATACATTTTATTTAAAATTTAAGAAGAAACGGATGCTTTGTAGGTTACAATGAGACGTTACTGTGACTACGATTTTGATACGTAATAAAGGTAACAACAATATAGGTAAACGGCAGTAAAGTGTACTTCTACTGCCGCCGGCACTAAAAAGTACTTTTACTGTCGCCTGGGTTAAAATTTACCTTCTACCATCTCAACAGGGTTGACAAAGTGATGTTTTTTAACGTTTGAAGAAAAATGTTTTTTTTTCAAAAATGCACAGTTGCAATGACTTTAGTAGAGCAAGGAAAGAAACACTTTTGCTTAATTTTTAAATATTGACTTCTTTTTGACTTTCATTTTTTTCCGTGGGAAAATGGGTTACCTATTTATAATTGTTGGTATATTATTTTTTATTTTAATACATATATTTTATATTTATATGGTAAATTATTTATATTTATAATTTATAAACCATTATTATGTTGTTATCAAAATAATATTATCAATCCTAGTAGACATATTTTATAGGGTGTTCGAAAAATAGACGGAATATTTTATGATTCCTTGTTAAAAATATATTTTTTTTAAACATGGGCCCAAAAAAATGCAAAGTTTCCAAAATACAAGTTAAAGGAAACAAAATATTTACGCCACTGACTTTTTTTTTTTTATAGTTTTTTTTAAATTAAAAAACTAAAATTGAATAAATTTCGTATCTTACATAGTTTTGAAAAAAAAAGCACTTTGGTATGTTACCTCTAGCTGGTTTTACAAAAAAAAAAACATATTATTTTCTTAAAAAAAAACAAGATACGAAAATGATTCAACGGATAAAAAAAGGTTGTGTTTTTGTTGTTGTATCAAAAAAATATAAAAAAGTGCAAAAAGTAGTGGCGTATATTTTTTGGACCTAATAAATTTAATTTATTTAACCCTAAATTAGTCCATATTACCAAAATGACCTGAGAATTTGAAGAATACCCCTTTCAGGATTTTAAAATAAATTATTAAAACCCTTTTTTTTTCAAAAACCTGGATCTTAAAAACTGCATTTTCGGACACATATTTATATAATCTTCTTTTTATATTTTTTAATTAAGGAATCCCCCCCTAAAATACCCATCTAGTTTTGAAACACCCTGTATTATCTACTAATACAACCACATCCTACATTTTAAAAATGCCAAGTATGGGTTATTAATGACTTACGAAATGGGCATTATGGTAAAACAAAAAATACAAATTAAAAAAAAAACATGAAAAAATAAAGACTTATCAAAGACATCTTTTAAAATTATTTTTGTAATCTACAGGGTATTTTTAAAGTTCTTAAACATTGAAAAACTAATTTTTTTTTAAATGGAAAACCCTATATATTATTTAAATTTTAAAAATTTGATCATATAATTGCATCAAATCGTTTCTGAATTAGAATAGTTGAAAAACGACTTTTTAATTTAGAGGTTATACAACCCTAACTACTTATATAGAAGGAAAAAATTTTTCCCTATTTTAGCTTTTTCTCCTCAATCCAAACTTTAGCACCTCCTAACTGTCAACAAATGTTTTAAATTTTTAGAAAAAAAAATTTGACAAGTGACAGTTATATATATTTTTATCGAATACACCTTAAAAAGTTAAGATGGAATGTAAAATCATTTCTTTTATGACAAATTGTTATTGCTTTATAACCTCTTAAATTAAAAAGAGTCGTTTTTCAACTGTCTCTAATTAAAAAACTCCTTGATTAAAGGATAACCTGCATTACATTATTTTTTAATTTTGAAGAATATTATCAATCCATATTACAAAAAATTAAAATCATTTGATAAGTCTCATTTATTTTTTTTTTTTTGAAATTTTTATTTATCGTTTTCTCATTATGCTCCGTCTTGTTTTTTGAATAACCCTGTATATATTGATAATTGTAAAGTAGATAGATTTATTTAGGTTAATACCATTAATTCGATGACTTAAATAGCTTTTAAGCTTAACACTAAATAAAAAGCGATTTGTAAATTTGTATATGATGGTTTTCCCAGAAAAATCTAAAGTGGCGGGGAACCTCCATGTATATCGTTTTTTATTTCAGGACTTATTATTTACTAATCTGATGGAATTATCAGGTGGGAAGCTAATAAATAGAAAAATTAAATTTTAAAATAAAAGTGGAAAAAATTTCCCATTTTTAAAATTCCCTAATAATTTTAAACTTTTTCTTCTTGCCTTGTTTCAATTAATAGATTTAGTTAATATTTTAATTTAGATTAGGCAATTATCTCACTTTTACCACGATTATTGCCAAATTAAGCTGAAAAGGTAAAAACCCGCAAATTCCCATAATATCCCCAATAGCTTTTAAACAAAAAAATCTGCGCCACACTTTAACACTCTTTTGGAACACCCTTAAAATATTATATTTTTTTGTTGAATGAACCCCCACATGTATCAATTTTTATCTTAAATACTAAAACACCACATTCAACTTTTTCCCCCAAAACTTAAAATTTAACCCCCCTGTTTCCCCCTGTCGGGGTAACGGTGCACCAAAAAATCAATTCAACTGTATAAAAATGGGCTCCCAAAAACCCCTTTTACTCTAAATGTATATAATTTCGAACAGCGCCCTCTGTGCGGTTTTGTTGAACTAAAAAGCCATTAAGGACATGGGTCAATGGTCGTCCCAGAACAAAATTCGTAGAGGCCCCTTTTGGGGACCCCCCCATCTTATTAACATTTAAAAACACTGCGATACCTTGGTGGGGCCCAAAACGGGGCGCCCCAAATTAAACGGGGTTACCAATAGCCGCTGTATATCTTATATGGGCTCACAAAAAAAGTATAAATATATATATATATGTATATACATATATATATATATATATATATATATATATATATATATATATATATATATATATATATATATATAAAAATTTTTTTAAAAAACCAAAGAATGTATATATATATATATATATATATATATATAAAACAACTAAAAATCAAAATATATAAAAAAATTTGACCCCCTTTTTTTAAAAACTTTATACAGATTTTATAACAAACATTAAAAAACCCTTACCAAAAAACCAAATTTTTTTGGGAAATTTTTTTTAACGAAAATCAATAAAAAACCCAAAACCCCAAAATCATAAATTTTGATTTTATGAAGTAAAACCCCAAAAATAAAATTTTTTAAAAATTTTAAAAAATTTTGGGGGGAGGGGGAAAATTTTTTTTTAAAAAGAAATTTTAAATTTTTTTTATAAAAATACAAGAAAAACATGCTGAAGTTAAAATAAGACCTAAAAATTTTTTTTTTAAAAGAAGGGGGGAAAAAATTAAAAACTATATTTTGGATGAGAATATATCAAAGTCGGGATTACAAGAAAATTAATGCTCCGGGAAATTATGGAACGGCTCTAGAATGTTTTGCCTTATCTGAAATTTAAAAAATTAATTTTAATGTATTTACTTTTTTTGAAAACCTACCCCTAAGCCAGATTTTAAGAAAAAACTAGGTTTTTTTTCCCCGGGTTGTTTGAAAAACATACATCAACTATTAATTTCCCCTTTTCCCCGGGAAACCCTAATAACGGACATTATGATCTCATTCAGAAATATAATTTAGATAATGGGGGAAAAAAAACAACTTGTTCGATATGTCAAAAATCGTTCAAGAATATCAATCCAATAAAATTCATAATGTAAAAATGCATCTAAAAACCAACAAAAAGAAGAATTTGGAGAACTCAAAATCTAAAAATAACATGTCTGATTAATAAATGTAACGTTCGAAAAATTCAATGAAGTATCCACCAATCAAATTGCAAATAAAACCCCTGAAAATTTAATTAATAAAAACCCCAATTTAAAATTTTGGTAATTTTTTTTAATCAAAGCTTTTTTGAATTAAAATCATAAACCCCCCCTTTTAAAAAAAATCTTCCCAAAAAAGGGGGCCCCAGCCATCAATTTCTGATGAACTTTCTTTTTTTTTTTAAAATTTTATAAAAAAGGCTTTCATTCTTGGATTTCATTTTTTTTTTTCCCCTTCCTTTTTTTGTACCTCCCCAAAAAAAAACATAATAAAAATCTTTTTAACAACATGGAAAAAAAAAAATTTTAAAAACCCCTGGTTGAAAAAAGTTTTTACAAATAAATGATCTTCTTGAATTATAAAAAAAAATATCAGTTACCCCCAAAAAAAACATCGAAAAAGATTCCAACAAGTTTGATGAGAATAAGTACCTTTCAAAAGAAAAAAAAAGCCAAAATTGCAGATGGAATCCCCAGAAATAAAATGAATTCTCACTTCAATGATACTATCGCACCTAGAAATGAAGAGCCTTTTTTGAAAAACGAAAAAAAACAAAAATATCGAACAAGAAATTGTCGATTACCCTTTTAAAAAAATATTTTTTTTTTTAATTTATCTGAAAATGAAAATAAAAGTGCTATTTCTTCATTTCCCCCTGGGTCTTCTGGGGGATATAGATTCATTAACCCCCAAGACATCTTAAGGACTTGGTAAGTGACGAGCATAATAACCATTCTTTTAAATTACTGCGTCAATTAAGTCTTTTTAACTAAAATTTTTTTCAAGGTTCATTCCCCAAAAATTTTTTTTTTTTTTAGGGGCCAAAACCCATGTGCTTAAAAAAGATGGGGGTATTCGACCAATAGCGAGGGAAAATGTTTCCGACGTTTAGGGTTCTAAGGTAATTTGCTCTCGTATTTATGAAAAGCTGGGGGAAACCTTTTTTTGCCCTTTTCAATTTGGTTTTTGGGAAAAAAATGCGGGGAAGCACCCCAAAACATGCAATACGTCGTTTTCTTCTTTACCCCCACGAATCAGATTAAGTTATTTTAAAAATAGATTATAAAACCCTTTTAAAAATTGTTAATAAAAAAAAAATTTTATCACGGAAAAAAAATATCTCCCAAAATTTTTACCATTTATAGCCAATTTTTAAACCCCCGGGGGTTTTTTTCTTACGGGAATCAACATTTTTTTTTCTCAAAGGGGTTTTCCCCAAAAGGAAAATTTTTGGAAAACTTTTTAAATTTGGGAATTCATCCCCCATTTTATCTTAAAAACAAAAAAAATCTCGGGATCTAGATGACTTTTCTTGCTGGAAACCCAAAATCGGGTTTTTGATAATTTTCATAAAATAATCAGGAAGTAAAGATTTGGGTTTAAATTTAAATTTTGATAAGTGTAATTTTAATTTTTTTTATCAAAAAATCATTCCAAAAACTATCAAAATTTTTAAGTGTTTTCCCCCAATCTGTCAGTAATTCCCATTTCAAATTTTAATTTATTGGGGAAATGTTTTTTTGTCAAATAAAAGAATACTCAATTAATAAAAAAAACAAATTTTTAAAAAAACTTAGTCCCCAAAATTTAAAATTTATGGGCCCATTTTCCCCCATTATTTACTAAAACAACCTTTTTTCCATACCTCGAAATTTTTATTTGTTAAGATGTTCACCTTTTGGGGAAATTTTCCCAAATTTTTTTTTGAATTTTTTATAATGTATTACAACGTTTATTAAAAACATAACAAATTGTATTTTTAAATTTTTAAAATTTTTGGTTAAAAAAGCACTCTTCCGGAAAAAATTTTGGAGGTCTTGGAATAACAGATACATCCACCCTGTCTATTTCTGCCTTTTTAGGTTCAATCAATGACGTGTCAGGTTTTTTTTTCCAAATTTTCCTTTCCCCTTTTTTTTTCGACAGTAATAATGATTTTATCTTGTTTTTTAAGATTTTTATCTTTTCTCTAAAAAAAACCAAAAAATTACCAAAAAAAAAAAAGTTTTTTTTTAATTTTTTCCGCTCGTCAAAATATATTACAAACATTTAAAAAGGAAGATAAGGCACGTCTCCCTTTTTAGGCCCCTGAAAAAAATTGCTTGGTTGACGCACTTCCTTTTTCCCCCTTGGGGGAAATTTTTAGAAAAAAAAACACCATATTTCCATCCTCTCAGATTGGGGTTGCCTGGGTGGAGAGCACATCTGCGTTTGCGGCGAAAATGCTTTTTTGGCCTACATGGGTTAAGCTAAAAAAAGCGCAGGGCGTTCTTCTAACACCGTCAAAAAAATGACATTATCAAAGAGCTCTGTTTTTGGAAAATCCTTCTGTTTGGGGAACCTTTGGGGAGTTTCCAGAAGCGGGGGAAAGGGGTTAGGGGGAATGACCTTTTCCCTGGAAATATAAAAACAATTTTTTTGGGCCCCTACTTGCAAATACACTTGCAAAATCCCTATCTGGACAAAATTCCCCAATTTTGGGGGTTCAGCTGCTCGTTTGAAAAAATTTTAAAAACATCTAAAATAAAAGAGCTTAAAAAACCTTTTTTATCTTCATTTTTTGCTGTTGAAACTTTTGGTCCTTTGGGTGATGAGAAAAAGGGTTTTTTATTAATGAAATTTAAAAAAAAATACAATGAAAAAAACCCCGAAGTTTCATTAAAAAATTTTTTAACTTGCAAGGGGTTGCAGCATTTTTTAAAAGGAAAATCCAGGAAGAACAGGACTTTTTAAATTTAAAAATTTTTTAAATATAGATTAAGTTTTTTTTTTTAAATTTTTTGAATATTTTTATTTTGGTATGTAGTGTATTATTAAATATTTTAATATATAATATTTTCTAAAAAAAAAAGAGATGTATTATTTAAAACATTTGTGTACATACAAACCAGAAAAATACAAAATCAGAGCTTTAACCCGCGCGTTCAAATCTTTATTTTGCCCCTTTTTCATGTAATTTTCTTCTTTATTAAAGGTATAAATATGTAGGGTAAATAAAAGCAAAAAACCTGATAACCCCGAGCCCTGTGCTCTAAAAACCCCCTTTTTCTAAAATTTCCTATTTTCTTTTTCCAAGGTTTTTTTAACCAAAATCTTTTAAAGTCAAGGGTCTGGTGTACGTACATTTGAGAATAGTTTTGGAGATGACTAGGTTAGGTTTAAAGTAAGTGGACTTTTTACGCCCTCCACTGCGACCGCTCGGTCTTTGGCTCACACCTTTTTTTTCCTCCCAAAGGATTGGCTTCTAATGAATCCGATACCAGTTTGGGGGGGAGGGGTTCTTCCCGTGTCGCTACGGACACGAGGCACAATATGGGTTCTGGTGTCCCTGTCTCCGGAAAAGGTACGACGAGCAGACTTTCAATCGGCCCTCCTTTCCCCGGTCTAAATACTTTTATTTCCTTAAGACATTTACAAAAATTATGGAAAACGTCATGGTATTACATTGTAGTACTTACATGTATGGTAAAAAATGCTTCAACAAGTAATTACACAAAATATTATTCAGTCTATTAATGACCTTCTTAAAAAACTATTCAAAATTAAAAAAAACTTATTTAATAAATATAGACGTAGTGATTTTAAAAACTTTTAAGATTTTTATCTTTTTTTAACAAATTTGGAAGTTTTTAAAAAAACTTTAAACCTAAGGTATTTTGGAATTTTTTTCCACAATCCAGTCGTTAAAACACTCTAAAATTATTTTTATTTCAAAAATTAAATGTATGTATGTCACCATTTACAATAAAAAAGATTCTTTTTAAAAAAAATTAAAAAAAAAATTCTTTTAAAAGAATAGAAAAAAGAAAAAATTTGAATCTAAAAACCTTTTTCCCCCGAATAAGGGTTTACCCCAACAAGCCCCAAACCCCGTTCTCTTTCTGGGTAAAAAGAGGGAAAGGGAAAGCCCCCAAAAAAAAAATCCCCCTGGTTTAAGCGGGGCCCATACACCTTTTAAAAAGTTGTTTTTTTGTTAGAACTCCTTTTAAATTACAGAAACATTGCGTTTTTCAATTTAGAAAAAAACTTCACAGTGTTGCCTCCAATTCAAAGTATCTTCAATTAAACCCCCCAAAAATGTAATATTTTGTACTCTATTTTGATTATCAATCGAACATTTTTTTTTAAGTCATTCAAAATTTTTTCTTTTGAAAGCGCATATGGGTTTTTTTTTGAAATTTTGAAACAGAGAATTATTACTAAACCATAAAAAGGGCCTTAAAAATTCCCCCCCCCCGGGGGGACTGCAATTCTCATCAGTCTTTCCTTTAAAAAAAAATGGAAAACATGGCCCAAAATGCGGGGGCGCATTCCTTACCCCGACCGAAGTTATTCGTTCGTATATAAAATGAAAAAGGTTGGGCCCAATTGGACCCTTATGGCACTCTAGTGACGTGGGTAGGTGCCAGGCCCCTTTCAGGAACCAGATGTTTCTTCTGAGGCCCATCTCCCCTTTCGTATGAAAACGGCCTTCCCCCTTTCTTTTAAAACCGGGAACCTTTTTTTCCCCATAAAGGCAGTTCTGTCCGCCTTCTGTTTAGGTTAGGGACCCTTCCCAAAGCACCTGTTTGTTCGAAATGAATTAGCCCTTTCTCGTGTAACGGGCCGGTGACTTCAGGCCCTTTTAAAGGATTCACCCGTTTCGGTCGGCGCATTTTTGCTTGTGACCTAGGGTGGCACCTCTCGAAATGGATTTACCCTTTTTTATTCACCCCCCTTTGTCACTTCTTCCTTTGAAAGCGGTTCCCCGCTTTTTTTTTTGGAAACTGGGGGTAGTGGTCTACCACGGCGGCCCCCGCATTACCGCAGTAAGGCTAGATACTCTGAGAGGTCCCCCTTTTTCTCAGGGCACCGTTGGAGACACCTGTTTAAGGCACAGGATCCCCATTCACTCAAAAACACGGCATTTTCCCTTTGAGTTAAGCCTTGTGTTCATCTTGGTTTGGGGAATCCTTCCCCACCCCTAGAAAAAAGGTTGGTAATCGGCAACTCTGGCGCATGTTAAAAAGATCTACTGGGCCCAACCCACGACGACGGTGAACACAGCGGGGGGGGGGAAATGACTATATTGAGCGTTTCAGCTTTTATCCTAAGGACTGTTTTTACCTACACCTAAATACCTAATATTTCAGCCAGAGTATAAAACAGGGACACATTTTGTAATGTTTTTTTTTAATCGTGCATTATCATGCTTATTTATGATAATGCCCAAATAATTGTGAAACAATTTCTTTAAGAAGTCGGAATTCGTACTATGGTTTGGCCTTTGAGAAGCCCTGACCTTAACCCAATTGAGCATATGTGAAACTTAGCAAGGAGGTGGCTAAGACTTTTAAAAAAAACTACCATTTCTTAAAAGCTTAAAAATAAAAATGTCCCAAAACTTTTTGGAAAAGGGGTGAAAATGGGTTTTATTAAATTATTTTTTTTTGAAGCGCAGTTTTTTTGTTATCGGGTTCATCAATTTTTTTTATATAGGGGGGTTTTTTTGACTTAAACCCAAAAAAAGTTTCTTTAAAACCCCAGTCCCGAAAATCGTTTTCTTTAATAAAAAAGAAATCAGTATAATTAGACCATCTCAAAAAAAACCCCTTTTTAACAATCGAATAAAATAAAAAAAAGTTCTCTCTTGCTCAAATGGCGTTTTTTTTTGGTCCTTTGCCAAAAATATTAGTCAAAATTTTTTGCCCCAAATTTTTTTTCCCACCCCTAATCTCTGAAGGGGGAAATTTTTACCTCAAAGGAAAAGCCGAACTATTTGCCAAACAATTTGCTGCCAATTCTAGCGCCCTAATATTAATTTCCCCCTCTTCCAACTTTTTGCCCCTTTTTTCCTTATAAAATGTAAATAAATTTTTTTAAAATTAAACAGATCAAGCATATTTTTTCTTCTCTTAATACTAAAAATCTCTGGGCTGGGGGGATACAGGGTTTGCCCTATATTTACTAAAAAAAAAACTTTTTATTTTTTTTTTGGGTTTTTTTCGGTTTTTTTTTAAAAAAAAATAATGTTTAATTGACGTTTGGTTTTTTATTTATTAAACCATCATCGAATATCTAAAAATTTTTCTATTATTTTTTTAATTAACCCCTTTAAATTTTGAAAAGTAGATTGTATATAATTTAAAAAAGTAAACACTTACCAACTATATTGTAAAATTACAACCCCAGATAACATTCTACACATTTTTGTTCGGTGGTTTTATATAATACTAAATTTTTTTTCTTTTTAAAACTAGGGCCCCAAAAATTTCATTCCCGGTTTTAAATTTTTACAAATTTTTTTAGGGGGGGAAAAAAAGGGGTTTTTTTCCTTTTTTTTTATTTCTATTCAACAATAAAATTTTGTAAATAGAGTTTTGACCCCCCCGTGTCTTTCCCCAAATTTAGGGGTTTGTGTTTTTTTTAATGTGAATCATTTCTTTAATGTTCCTTTTTTTATTACTTTCAAATTAAAATATTAACATTGTCAAATCAGAATTATCAAGTTATCAAGTGCATGATTTGACAGGGCTGTGTGGTTACTGTTAGGATATCTTATGTTTTTTTTATGTTCTTTAACTCTGTTTTTAAGTATTGTCTTTTTTTAAAAATATTTTTTTTGTCCCCAAACACGGCAGTCGATTTTGTTTATTAAATTTGTTTGATTGGGTTTTTTTGATTGTAGGTTTAATTTTTTTAAATAGTTTTTTTGAATTATTTTAAAAGGTTTTTTTTGCAATTTGTATTTTGTATGTTTAATTTTTTGTGTTATACCCGGGGGCGTAGGAAGGGGGAAAAATATTTTTTTTTTTCCCCGATGTTTTTTCACTGTCTTTGTTAAATTGAAAAATTTTTTTTATTCTTTTTTTAATGATCGGGTTTAGTAAATTTAGTTGGATAGTTATTATTTTAAGGAATTTCCCGAAGTTTTTCAAATTGTTTGGTCTTTGATTTCCACTGGATAACTTTACAGCTCTTAAAACCCAAAGAATTTACACACTTCTTTTATATTAATTGGACAATTTGAATTAAAATTTAAATATCTACCAGACCATACCTGTTTTGTAAACCAATTTGTTTTTATTTTACCATTATCTTGGTAATGTATAGTAAGATCTAGAAAATTTATTGTTTTTTTTTTTTTTCTGTTTCATGTGTGAACTGTTTTTTAGGATAAAAAAAGTTAAATTTATTTAATGTATATTGAAGTTTTTTTTGTGGAATACAAAGAATGCAATCATCAACAAAACGTTTGAAGAAGTGTGGCTTATAATTAAGGGATTTAATGATGTTTGTTTCCAAATTCTCCATTACAAGATTTGCAATGGTGGCCGAAATTACTAAATACTCTTTATAATGACTTTTTTTGTTGTGAAAATTATATCAGATGCTGCTCTACTAAACCTTCGTACTGCCATAAGTCCTCACTAAAAACAGTGTTGCATTTCTAGCCTGTACAAAAATATGTTTTCAATTTTCACCCCTTATTACCTTTTTTTCTCTCAAATTCCCCCCAAAAATTTATTTTTTGGTTAAATATTTAAACGAGGAAAATAATAGTGTTGCTGAATAAGGATTTTGACGATTTTGTCGAGGAAATTACATGTTATCAAAATGTTGATACAAAGGGGTTTATTTGTAAAATTATTTCGGTAAAACAAAATAAACTTTGTATTTTCCTAATAACAGTGACATATCATTATTTTTCTTAAAGAAAAAAAAAAAAAGTCCAAATAATAGGTTTGTTTATTTAATCATGTTTCTTTGAGTTCTATTGTTTCGATATGTTTGAAAAACACTGCACTTAAGCTCGCAATTATCAAAAGGAAAAACCATCGGGTTTAAACCCCCTGAATAAGTTAGGGGAATTTTTCCTTATAATTTGGTATTATTTAAAGCAGTTTTCCCCCTAAACTTATAAAAAAGCCCCCCCTTTTTTAAAAAAATTGTTCACGACCCCTACTCATCCCCAAAACCCCAAAATAGCAAAAAAAATAGCGCCCCTAATTGACAACTGATGGTTTCTCAAATTTTATTTTACTTTACTGTTTTTTTTTAAACTAAATACTTTAAAAAATTCAACAATTATTTTTAAAATTTTTGGATCTTTCCCCACTAGTAAACTAGTAGTACTTCTGCCAGACTAGCATTTACACTAAAAATAAATAATAAAGTCGACTGCACACTGTACACCGCGATATTTTTTTTTGTGCCTACATCATAATATTTTCCCCCAATGATTTCCGGGCTCTCCCCCCTTACTTCGCTAGTAGATGGCACTCTGGAACGTCCTCACCTTTTCGTTTCGGCTTTATATAGCGGCGATGTGCAATGACCCCCTCAGTTCGAAACAGCGTTTTTGGGGAATCCAGCGTTTGTTTTACGTCTACGATAAATTTTGAACAATTTTTTCCCCAGGCATAAAAAGTTACTTTGTTTAAATTTTAAAAAAAAAAGCTTTTGATTTTTCCCCCCAAAAAAAATTTAAAAAACAGTTACGACAGTTGCAGATGGATAGGGGTCCGTTTTTAGCCGATTCCTTTCAACATGCTGAAATACCAATAAAAAATAAAAAAACAACTTATTGAAATATCAAGTGATGGAATTTCAAGCTGAATTTTTTTCCCAGAACCCGGACGAATTTTGGCCAAAAAAGATGGGGGAATACCCTCAGTTGGCGAAAAAAGCTGTAAAATTTTGGGGTTCCCTTTTTTTTATCTTTTTTGTGATTTAAATTTTTTCTCGTCTATAACCCCCCATTAAAAAAAAAATTGAAAATTGTCTCGTTTTTTAAAAAAAAAAAATATAATTGTGTTTTCTAAATTTTACAAAAGCCTAGATTTGAAAGACTATTTTAAAAAAACAGGCGCATGGGTCTCATTAACATTGTAATATTTAATTTTTTTTTTTCCTTTTTTTTAAGGACTTTTTTTTTTTATTTACGGCTTTTTAAAACCCAAAAAATGATTTAACAAAGTAGTTTTTTTGTCTTATTTTAAAATTTCCCGGGGCCCCCCCGTACCTCATTGCGACCCCCAGGGGCCCCGCCCCCATTTTGGGAAAAACTTTTGGGGGGAAAAAGTGGTTCATAAAAAAATTTTAAAAATTTTTAAAATTTTGAATATTATAATTAAAAAAAAAAAAAAAAAAATGACAGTAAAAAAAATAGAAAAATCGGAAAAAATTTTCGGGGTGGCCCCTTTAAATGTACATATGGGATTTTTTAATTACAAAAAAAAATACAAAATTGGCCCGAAAGTTTGGTTTTATGTTCAATAATCATAAAATTGGTTTTCCGGGGTTCCAAAACAAACAACCTATAAGGGGGGAAGGGGAAAAAATAAAAAAAAAATTTCCCAAAAAGGAAAATACCCTTTTTTAGAAAAAAATTGGGGAAAATGTTATAAATAAAAAATTTTTTTTGTTATGCCTAAACCCCCAAAGATGGCCCCCCAAGAATTTTTTTTTTTTTTTTAAACTTAAAATTTTTAAAATTTTTTTTTTTTTTTTACCCCCAAAAACTCTCATAAATTATTCAAAATCAAATTAATTTTGCATAACTTTGTTTTTAAATTTTTAACTTTTTTGTAACATTAACAAAGATTTTTAATTTTTAAAAGGGAACACAAAAATTTATGTTTGTTGCAACGATATTAAACACAACTTTAAAATTTTTTGAAACTCTTTTTTAATAAAAAAATTTGTAATAATAATAGCATATTAAAAAAAACTTATTTGAAAAACAAAATTTATATTTTAAATGTTTTTTTTAAAAATGTACAGGGTAATCAGTTAAGGGTAGCGAGCGGGGCCATTTTAAAAGATATTGGTCGTATGATTTGAGAAAAAAATCCTTAAAAGTCCCGGAAATTTTTGGAAATTTTTTTCAAGTTTTTTTAAACGTTCGCTGAGGGCGTAACAACCAACCCAAAATAGAAAATGGGATTTTTTTAGAATTTTGTCTAATGAAAGTATATCGATGATATTTTTTTCCCTTTTTTACTGACCTTTTTCTACATTTTTTTTCAAAAACCCCTTTTTTTTCTTCTATCAAAATAAAGCTGTGGGGGAATTAAATTTGGGTTTTTTTAAAAAATCAATATTTCTCCCGTTTTTTTTTACCGATTTTAAAAACTTAGACTCATATGAAAAAGCATAATTTGCACTACAAAACGCTTTTTTGGGTTTTTTAATTTTTGACTTTTGTTGTCGCCGCTAGATGGCGTTAACTGAATTGGTAGAAAATTTTTTTTAGTATTTAAAAAAAAAAAAAATGTAATGGTATATTAATTTTTTATATTTTAAAAAAAGGATAAATTTTTTTATAATTTAAAAAAAAAATTTTTATCTACCTTTTTTGAACCTTAATTTTTCCCCAAAAATAATTTTATTACAAAAAAAGGCACGCCACTGTTGTTTGTAATTTTTTAGTTGCTAACAAAAAAACCTTTTGATTTTTTTTGTTAGACAAACGTTTTTTGGTTAAAAAAAAAAAAATAAGTTTACATACTGCTACCTTATAATTATCATTTTTTAAAAGTATGTAAAAAATTTTTTCAACCCCAAAACCTTTGTCAACAAAAAAAATCTAAAAAATTTTTTAACAATAAAAGTTTTCAAAATTTTTTTTTTAAAAAAAACGGGGGCGTCCCCTTTCTTTTTAAAAATATTTTGGTTAATACAACGGTTCAAAGGTAGATTTTCTTTTCATTAAAATAAAAAATCCTCTTTTTAAAAACATAAAAATTTTATACCAAACCCTTGTTTTTTTTTTTTTGTAAAAACTCAAAATTTTCCTTCAGTTCGCCTCTACTGACAACAAAAAAATTCAAGCCAAATAAGAGGGTTTTTGAATGCAAAAAATGGTTTTCAATGAGTAAGTTGCTAAAATCGGTCAAATAAACGGAGAAATCTTGGTTTGTTTAAAAACAATTGAACATTCCCCACCGCTTTAAAATAGATAGAACAAAAACACAAAAAAATGTAAAATGAGAAATAAATATGAAAATAATATCATCTTTTCTTGGGAAAAAATTCTATAAAAATCATATTTTCTACTGGTGTTGGGTTACCCTCTAGGGGGGACTTTGACAAACTCGTAATTTCCAGCTTTGGCGTAAAGGGTTTTTCCAAATTCGACAAATCTTAAAAACCCTCGCTATAACGTCACCCTTAAAATAAATTTAAAAAACTTACAAAAAAATTATCGCAGATACACATAAAAAAAAAAAATCATGGTTAATAGTAAATATTATGACAGTTTGCGACAATATTTTTTCTTTTTTGAATTAAAAATTCTTTGCTTAGTAAGTTTATTTTTTTTCTGCCTCCTCCAAGACTTTTATCGTTGCCAGTGGGTTAGTTTTAAATGTGAGAAACTATAAATCATTGGAAGCAGGATTTTAAACAAAGACTTCCCGGAAAGAAGTTTTATTCGGCTGCCGGTTTTTAATTTTTAGGAAATGACAAATTTTATTTTTTTTAAATATTCAAATTTTAAATTTTAAAAACCTGTAACATAAGTTGATTAATATATAATAAAAACACTTATTGAAAGTAAAAAATTTTTATTTTAAATGTTTATTAAAAAATTAATATACAAACATAAATTCTACTAAAATAATCGCGGACACCCATGGAAGAGAACAAATTAGTGTTAAAGGTAACATTTTTATTATTCTAATTATAAATTAAAACTAACAACACTTGGTATGCATTATATATGCACCAAATAGACCCAAATCTCAAAAGCAATAAACCAATGAATTGGTTAGTGCCGATATTATGACTTAACGATTAAAAAATCAAAATTAATTTACATAAAATGAAAAATATTTAAAAGGCGTAAAAAAAAATAATTCCAAAAAAATTATCGACGTGTATGTCCACCATCCTGTACAATGCATCCAATTGACTAAAGACCTTGTCTGTCATTTGTTTTTTTCATGGGTATCCGCGATAATTTTAAAAGCTCGAGATTTTGGAATTTGGCTTTTATTTTAAATGAGTGTTTTTGTTATGATTTAATTTTCCCGAAGAGAAAAAAGAAGTTGATTAATATGGGTGAGTCAATATTACAGAAACAGTAAAAATAAAAAAGTAAATTGTATATATTTACAAATAAAATTAAAAATACATTTAAAAATTCCCGTTAAAAAAAATCTTTTCCTCTTTTAGATATGTACTTTTTTGACTAGAGTTGATTTTATTACTAAAAAAAATAAAATGTATTTTGGTTATATGGGAAAACATTTTATAGAGACAGACACTTCAAAAAATTGCTTGGCCTTGCATTTATTCAATGCCTATCAAAACGTATTGCGATATCTGCTGTTTCCAATTGAATGCTTTTCATTGGCGCAGGCAACTAATATTAGTAAATATACAAGGTTGGTAATTTGTAATTTTTTAAGGTACTAGTCTACTTTGGAATTTTTTAAAAAAATGTTTTTTGCATTTTTAAATTTTTGGACTTTTAAAATGACCTCCTAAAATATTTTTAAAAAAAACAATCCCAACACTTTTAAAATAAGTGAGCTAAGGCATCACAGTGCATTCTTGCTTACCTATTCTTACGCAAAATACTAGTCAACTTTAAACGTTTTTTCATTAAGTACCTTTTTTTAAACTGCGTACAATTAATCTCCCGAACTACTGAACCGGTTTAAAAAACCTTGTCGCGTTTTGTTTACTGAAGTTTTGTTGGCCAATTTACCACAATTTGGAAAAAATCGACTATTCACGGGGCCTAAACGGGGAAAAAATTGGCTGATTTTTCATTTTTTTTTTTCTAACGTCTCCATTTTTTTATGAAATGGTAAAATTAGCTTGTAAGTGACTTTTCTTTTGGAAACCATTTGGTTTTTTTTTTTTAGACCCGATCCAAGGAAATATCGTCCCAGTAAGACAACTTTTTTTCAGCTTGACACCCCGTGGAGGTTTTTTGAAAAAATGAAAATTACAAAAAAATTGTATTTTTAACATAAAATAATATTATAAAAAGATTTAAGATTTATGTTTTTATTTATTAAAACAACTATTTTTTACAATTGATGTTTTTTAAGCTTCAAAGTGGATTAAACCCCACTTTAAACTGATTAAAGCATTAAGTTGTACATATTAAAAAATTTTTTAAAGGGTATATAGTTGCCAAATTGATGTTGAAATAAAAAAAAACACTTACAGGTCAAAGTTCAAGCAGTCAATAATAAATCCCATTTGCAAAGCTGGTTTAAAAATTATTTAAAATTATCGCCCAATAGGTTTGATAAATCATTAAACAAAAATATTTATAAAAGATAAAAGAGTTTTACAGAAGTTTTATTCCGTGGAAGGCCATTTTTTTTTACTGAGAACTTAAGCACCGCCATGCGTAGTATTGTTTGACTTCAGAAAATACAATATCCTTAATAATAATAAAAGTGTCTTTCCATTTCATTGCCCCCTTTCAAAGGCTTTTGACACTGAGTCTACGGAAACTACTCGAGGTTTGGCGCGGTATGGGATGCGGGTGTGGTTTTGGGAAAATTTTTTTAAAGTTATGTAACAAACAGACTTTTTGTTGAATAAAAATACCACAAGTAGGCCAACAAATATAAAAACAGGATTTTAAAATATATATAGACTATATGGTTTATTTATCAAATACAACTTGGAATAATGTGGAATTATAGCTTCGGATGGATTCAGAATAAAAAATTGGCTGAACCTTTAAATTATCATTTAATATAACTAAGATGAACATATTCATTATCATCAAATTCAAATAAACCAACATTTGATGACGTTATAGACAAAACAAATTTAAAAATGTTTGCAGTCATATTTCACAATAAGTGATACCTCTCCCCCTCCCCTGTTATGCGAACGTATTTTACAAAGGCTTCTTACCTTTTTTTTCTATTTTAAACTTATAAAATATTTAACCACCACATTTACCAAGTTAATAATTTATATTTATTTGCTAGAATCCTCCCTTAAATACTAATTTTAAATCGAATATATAGTTCTCAATAATGGTAAAATATTAATATTTAGTAACTAACTCTTATAATGTTGGGGTTGGGAAATTACTAGTCAACAAAACAAATTTTTTTTTTACGCTGGGACCATATTTGAAATATAACCCTCTTTAGTTTTATTTCTTATATTATAAATGTTGGTTACAAAAATATAATTTTATACAGAATCATTTTTTTAAATTTTTATTCATAATTTATAAAATTATATCATATTTGGGCCCTGTCAGTTTTGTTTTACTCTTGAAGACAGTATTTAAATGGTTTATAACAAAAGTGTTTTTACTTATTACTAAACATTAAAAAGAAATTTATATCACAAATAACTTTAAAGGGGTGTAATAATATATTAAATTTTATTTTCTCACTTTTTTTAAATTATTAAAACGTAGTTTTCTAAATTATTAAATAAAAAAATCATTTTATAATAAAGTTTTTTTTGAAAACAAAATATTGTTGTCAAAAAAAGTACATTCTTTAAAGGGTTAACCTAATAATATATTTATTTCTTTAAATAAATTAATAAAAAAAAGAAAACAAAAAAACGTTAAATTACGACTATATAATTTAAAAGTGTTAAAAATATAAAAAAACATATAAAGAATTAAACTAAGGACAATGTAAAAGCATAAATAAAGTTTTTAAAAAATATTGTATTTTTTCGCCTATTATAAAACTTTTTTTTCAAGGCTAACCTTTTTAGCCTAAAAGGGGGTATTCTGGTTAAGACGCCCGAAATTTGAGTTTTCTTGCTATATATTTATTGACATTTTAAAAGTAGGAAACCTTTATATAATAAAAAAATAATATTCAGAAAACTGCAAGCCGGCAATGCAGGGACTCAGAAAAAAAAGGCGTGTTTTGTTGTGCAGGATTTCAGACCTTCCAGTGATCTGCTTTTTTTTAATTATTCAATAAAGAATGTAGTTGGGACTACGAGGTTTTTACAGAAAAAGTATTTTTCGTAAAAAACAGATTTGAAAAAAAATTTACGTTTTTCTCCCTGTTTTTGCTCATTTGGATTTTTTTTATAAAAATTAAAAAAAAACCTTTATGCAATACTATTATATAAAAAAGATTTGTACCAAATTTCAAGTAAATCGATCAAGTGAACTTGAGATATAACTGTTTCAAAAAGTAGTTTCGCGTATAAAGTTTTAGGTTAAGTTTTTCAGGTAATCTACCAGGTTTGAACAGTACAGGGTTTTTCATTTATATTTTTTGGGATTTACAACTATAACTAAAAACGATGAAAAAAAAATTCCTATATAAAAGTTTCATAGTTTTTTTTCCCTTTTCTTTTGAGCATAAGAAAGAAACAAATGAGCATCAAAAGTTAAGAAAAATGAATAAGGTAACTTTTTCAAATGGAACACCCTGTATATTTTTATTTAGAATAAAAGCTATTTTTTATCCCCTTTTTAAAAATATGTTTGTTGGTATTTCATTTAGCCGTATTGAAAATATTTAAGTTTTTGATTAAAAAATCAATGGAAAATAAAAATCAGCCCTTGCCTTGGAAAACAAATGACTTGCTTTTTTTTAAAACGTTTTGACAGCACCTTGACACGTCTTGATATTTTGGCTTTCCTTCATTTACATTAAAAAAATACTTAACTATTGATATACCGAAGATCAAAAACACGAAATAATACGTATTTTCTACGCAAATAATGAAAACATCTTGCAAAGTTCGCTATAATATCACCAACGTTTTCCCCAAGGGTAATAAAAATTATCAAGGGGTGCTCGATCCCCCATTTAAGCCCATTGGGGAATTTAAATCAAATAGGTATTTGTGACGTAATCCTTTGCCTGTTTGTTTTTTTACAAGTAGTATAAAAGCTAAATTTTCTAATAGTAAGTGCATATCCAAAAAAAGTTTTTAAAAGTTGAATATTTAACAAAAAATAATAAAATAAATCTACCTTCCGGGCAAAATGGGCAGACGGATCACGTCCAAACATAACCTGTATCTGCGGACAAATAGAAAAATCGAGCATTCTTTCTTAAGGTTTACCACCCTTGCGTTTTGGACAGGGAATACCCCGAAAACTATTGTTCGTCGGTTTAAAGAGACAAAAAGCTTAAAGAAAAACGAGAACAGGGGCTGCAAATGAAAGGCAAGATTTAAATATTTAGCTTTATTTTGAAGGTAAGTTTTATTTTAGGAGTAACAAAAACAAAATCTAAGCGATATAATTTTTTAGAAAATCCCGAAAGTTCAATTCCTTCCGTTTCAAATTATACAAACAAACCCCAAACAGTACATTGAAGAAACCTAATTTTCATCCCTACAAATTTTTGCCAGTTCAAAATTTAAACCCGGGCGCCCCAAAGACTGAACGACTTAATTATTGTCCAAGAAATGATTCGTAATCTTCAAAACGATGGAAATTTTTTTAACAACATTTTATTTACTGATGAAGCAAATTTCACTACGGTGGGGATGTATAATAGAAAGAACAACATTATTGGGCTGAAAATCTTCACAAAATCCAACCTGTTGATCCCGGACGAGGTCTCTTCATGTTTGGTGTGGCATGTTGGGCAGTAAGTTATTGGACCGATAATTTTGAAGGACCTCTAACGGGAGATAGGTATCTGCATTTTATTCAAAATGATATCGAAAATCTGCTTAAAAGACATTCCTCTTCAGCAATACAGAAACATTATCTGGCACCAGGATGGGGCACCCCCACACAATGTTGGACCAGTAACTCAGTATCTTGGCAGAAATGAATTTGGATAGGAAGGTATGGCACTATTAGATGGGCCGCCCAATAGCCCCGACAAATCCTCTGGATATATTTTGTGGGGTTACCTAAAAAAAAAATTTATTCAAAGGCCAGAAAAATAAACATACTAAGACAAAAAATTGAAAATGAAATAATGTTACTTAATAGGAACCGGCCCGAATTTGTTTTCAACGCGATTAATCGTAAATTGAGGAGAAACATTTTCAAGTGCAGAAAATGGTGGAGGTTACGTCAAAATTTTAAATATTTATACTTAAAGTTCGTAATAAATAAATCATTTGTTTTCTAAGGTAATGCTGATTTTTTTTTTCATTTTTATTTTTAATTAAAAACTTAAATATTTTCAATACCTTTTAAATGAAATACCAACAAACTTATATTTTTAAAGGGGATAAAAGGCTTTTTTTTTCTAAATAAAAATAAAGGGTTTCCATTTAAAAAGTTAACTTATTCATTTTCTTAAATTTTGGTGCTATTTGTTTCCTTCATTATGCTCAAAAAAATAATATGAAAAAACTATGAAATTTTTTTAAA
This sequence comes from Listronotus oregonensis, assembly GCA_019359885.1. Taxonomy (NCBI): domain Eukaryota; kingdom Metazoa; phylum Arthropoda; class Insecta; order Coleoptera; family Curculionidae; genus Listronotus; species Listronotus oregonensis. The sequence continues at coordinate 23,605 of JAHBCN010000474.1, read as the reverse complement.
GGAAGTTTTTTCTATCGTTTTTAGTTATAGTTGTAAATGCGTGTCAAAATATAAATGAAAACCCTGTACATTTCTTACATTTCTATAATCAAACGATTATCGGGTCTTCTTCAACTCAAATTAAAAAACCCAACGAATTTATCTTCGAAAAACAAAATTCTTTTCCTTCTTTTGGAGCACCTGACGCTCCCAAACTCAGAACATTCGGTTCTAGCTTCATTGCGCCGAACAAAAACTTTAGCTATAACTTTTTAAAATAATCCGAGTTTCTAAAATCCTTTTAACGAGATAATTTTATTTAATATCAAACTATCAAATATAAAAAAAAGTGTTTTCGATTGTTTTAACTTTTAAACCCCAATACCCCCTTAAGCAATTTTTTTTTACTAGTGATTCTGTAATCCTTTGTACATATATTGTCAATTAATTTAAAATTATTTGGCCATTGAAAAAGCCCGATAACCTTTTTTTATGGGATCCAATAACATGTTACTGTTATTAATACATACTGCCTTAGATTTCAAAAACAATTATTTTTTACTGGAAAAAATAGCTACGCCCCACCTTTTAGACTAAAAGCGCTTTGTGTGTCATAGATTCTTATATATACATAAACGTTTGAAACTGATTGAAGTCTTCTTTTATGAATATTTCTGGATGTTCTTGGATATTTCTGGAGTGGATTTATTTTCTATCTTCCGGCAAATATGTGTGTCGGTATTTGTTGTTTGTGCTTATTGTGGGCTTGCCTTTGGCTACTCAAATCACGTTTAAAAAAGTTATTATAAATGGAGCATTTTTGTATGGATTAAAAAATATTTTATTTTTATATTTAAGTCAATATTTAACTTTGTATTGAGATTTTCAGAAAATGTCATTATTAAAAAATAAATATTTTCTGGGCTATAAACAAATATTACACAGGTTCTCAAAAAAGTGATGTTTTGTCAAAATTGGGGATCAAACAGCAAAAAATCGCCAAAAACCCAAAAACCGATCGGTACTTTTAAAAGTAGGAATCTGCTACCGCGGAATGTTTGGACTACGACTATATAAATTATAAGAAATAAAAAAATTATAAAACAAAAAATAGAGCTTTCTTAATTTTCTATTTTAAAAAAGTTATATAAACATTTTCGATAAGATAAATAATAAAGAAGATATAAAAAAAAATGTAGTCTTCGGTCCAAAGACTTCTTTTTTAAATAATCTGATAGTTGGAGTTTCTTATTATAAATCATTTATTTTATTTATTTAAGTCCCAAACCAATTAAAATATCAGAAAAAAAATACAAGAATAAAAAAAATCAATTTTTTTTTTTGGAAATATCTTGAATAAATCCTGATTTTTTTTTTTTTGACAGGGTGGCCCACCCATTCGCCTCGGTTTTTACTGGAAATGAAACGGGGTTGGGGGAAAAACTTTTCACGGTCACATGTGGGTCCATGGGAGCATATTTCAAAATTATTTTGAAATATCAGGGTGACCCAAAAGAAAGTAACATCAAAGTTATATTTTTTCTTATGGAACGTCCCTATTTTTTTATATTTTTAGATACTGTGACCAAATAAAGGTGAGTTATTTTTATATTTCCTATACCTAAAACTGACCGTTTCTAAAATTTGAGAAATTTAAAATCAGACCATAATTTAAAATTGTTTACACCCTGTAACATATAACGAGTTGCCCGTCATTAGATTTATTGCTTAGCAAGGTTTAAGTTAACTATGACATAAAGTTTTACCTTAATATTATACAGAGTGTTAAAAAAAAATGCCTTAAAGTTGGACACACATTTTATTAAATAACTTCCTTAAGTTAAATGGAACACCCTGTATTTAGTGGCCTATTTTGACCGGAACTCTCTTCAATTTTTATGCAAAGGCATTTTTATATTTGCTTATCATTTATCTTAAAAATGGAACACCCTGTATTGTAATTAAAATCTTTTTATTGAGGATCACTAGATTCGCTAAAAGCACAAGTTTAAATTTTTGAAAATAAGATGTATCTCAAGTAAAATGCAGGCAAAATAATAACTCCAATTTTTGTCATTTCTATTCGTAAAATATTTAGGCATTCTTAAAAATAAGGATCGAAATATAGTAGGAGCACACCTGTCCTAATTGTTGAGACAAATATGATAAATGTCCTTATTTCTTAGAAAATGTATCAGACTTTGGTAAAATAACACTAGTCGTGTTCCAATTATTCCCCACATGTTAACAGACCATCTGTGCCGGTGATCAAGGGTTCCAAAAATATTAGGATTTTCGTCACTGTAGTAGTAAAAGATATGTCTGTTAAATAATCCGTTGTTATGAAAAATCAAGTCTGATACATTTTGCTAAGAAACAAGGGCAAACATATTTTGTCTCAACAATTGGGCAGTGGTTCTACTATATTTCGATCCTCATTTTTAAAGAATTTTTGATGAAATGAAAATAAATTGGGTTTCTTTGCTTTCTTGAGATTAAACTTATTTAAAAAATTTAAACAATTTCCCCTTTCATAAAAATCAAAAAAAGATAGGTATAAGGAAACCCCAATATGGTTTTAAAGGGAATTTGTTCCCGTCAAAATAGGCCACTAAATCAGGGTGTTCCATTTAAAGAAAGTTATTTAATAAAAAAGTGTTTCAAACTTTGGGCAATCTTTTTCAACCTCTGTAGAATATTAAGGTAAAACTTTTCTGTGATAGTTAACTTACTGACTAAGCAATAAATTTAATGACAACAGCTCGTTTTATATGTTACAAGGGGGTAAACCATTTTTAAATTATGGTCTGTATTTTTAAATTTCTCTAAATTTTTAAAAAAACGGTCAGTTTTAGGTAAGAAAATATAACAAACTTCTTTTTTGGGGCTATGGTATCTAAAAATATAAAATATGGAGTATTCCATAAGAAAAAATATAACTTTGATATATCTTTCTTTTTGGGTCACCTGTATATTTTTAAAATAATTTTAAAATCTCCCTCCGGAACCACATATTACAGTGCAAAAGTTTTCCCCCTCGTTTCTTTCTCTTAAAAAAACCGGGGCAATAGGGTGGGCCACCTGTTAATTCCTTAAAAAATTGCATTAAGACAAAAAAAACATATATCCCAAAATTAAAAGTCCCTTAAACATACATAGTTTTTTTGTCAAAAAAAAGTTTTTTGTATCTTTTATGGTTTGAGATATGGACGTTTTAAATAAAAAAATCCGGGTATCAAATTGCCTTCTCTGGATTTTCTTTTACCCCAACTTTTACTTCAGACTTGTGTTCAGCGGAAAAAAAAAAATATGTCAGAAAACCTTAGCCCGACATTCAGCACACAAAACTTTTTTTTCGTTGATCTGTGTTACGGATAACGCCACAGGGATTATCAAAGTCCATTAGTAGTATCAAGAATAAAAAATAACTTGTGTTAACTTTTAAAATAAATAATATCTTATATTAGATTATTTAAGCGAAGATGACAAAAATGACCTCCACCACTGCAACCGTACCAGATTTATTGTGGTTTCTCCTATCGTTTTTTAGAGTACCTTGTCCAGGCCCGTCTTCTTAACTAGACTCCAGAGTCTTGACACTGGCCACTCCATATATCTTGCCGGTTTTGGCTTTTCCTCAACAAGCCTAGTAAACCTAAGCCTACACAGTGCTTCGCAGTGGCACCACACATGTACGGTTGTTTCTTCATCCTCCTGGCAGAACCTACACAGGCTATCCTCCACCAGGCCTATTCTTTCCAGGTGCTTGTTGAGTTTGCAATGTCCTGTTAGTTAACCTACCGTTAACCTTACGACTTTACGACTGTGGCTCAGTAGGTCCGAGGTAAACTTGGCCGAGCAGGTCTTAATGAACTGCTTTGCCTGTCGTTTCCTGGTGTTTGTACCCACCAGCTTTGAAACTCTCTGTCTACCCAGCTCTTAATAAATGCTTTAAGGAGACCTGCCGAGATTCGACAGAATGGCTCAAGGCCTATCATTTCCATGGCTGATCCTCTTTTGGCTAGGTCGTCGGTCACTTCGTTACCTGGGTGGCCCTCGTGGCCTGGTACCCAGGCTTCCGTAAGTTTGTTTGCCAAGCCGACTTTATCCACTGGTTTGGAATTAACTTTTGGAGAACTGTCTGAATAAATGACGATGTGTTTTCCTTTATAAATAAGTAACATCTTGAGGCGTAGCTTAAATTTTAAAATATTTTTCTTAAGCGCAGCCAAATTTAAGTGTACTAAATTACCAAATTATTGTTTATTTTCTTTTACATTTTTAAAATTTATTTTATATTCCTTAAACAGTGGTCAAATTGTCACTGAAACAAAAATAATGTTTAATTTTTTAAAAGTATTTTTTAGGTAATCGCAATCGACTTTGTGTGTGCAAAAATTTTCATTTAGAAATTCTTCAAATAATATTTTTCTTTAAAAAAACTATTTTTATTAACACATTTATATTTAATTATTTTTATAAAAAATATTGGTATTTGACATAATCTTACTTTAAAATTTTCTTTAAAAATAATTTTATCTATTACCCTAATTTGGTTCTAAAAATAAAAATTTGCAACATTTTATCCTAAATAGTATTTTACACATTTGCAGTTCTCTCGTTAATAGAGTGTGTTTTAAACTAATTCCGCTAAAGTTAACTGCTTCCAACAGAAGTTTTTGAAACTAGCCTTCGAGCAATCCGTATTTTGTTGTATAAACAAACGTTTAAATCAAAAACATGCTTTAGTATTCGGGCAACATACTAAAATGTTTACTACAAGTATGTTAAACCAAACTCTCAAATTTAAATCCAAATTCCACTAAATGTAGAAATTCCTGCCGAAATCACAATGGCAGAAATTAGAGCTATTCCTCGGCTTCTCTAAGCTTTTCACGGCTTTCCACAGTTTTCCATGACCCAGTCGTTTTCCATGCTCCAAACTCTATATCGTTAAAACAACAAACAAAGCAGATAATATATACACAACACATACAAAAAGGAAAAACTGCCCCAGTTCGTTCTATAATAACGTGGCTACCGGAACAAATTGAATTTTGGGACTTGGAAGGCGACGACGTTGCCAAATGTAGGCAAATTTCGTTGGTTTGCGATACACCTGAAACGGAGATTATGACATTTTTGCAAAAACTATTTTTCCGTATATAGTTTTCAGACCTTACTTAAGGGAGGGTGGTTAGTCAAAAAGGCCTATTTTAAGAATTTTTGTAACATATTGTTATTATAAATTTATTTGGAAAATTAGTATATTATAATACAACATTTAAAGAACATTGTTAAAAAATTTGGTACGAAAATATAAAGAAATAACGGATTTATTCGAGTTTTCAGCTGGTGCCTTTATTTATTTTTTGCGGTGACCGCGATTTCTCAGCACTCGATTGTTTGAAATTAAAAAAAAACAAATTGTTTTAATTATTTAATTACTTGTTTTTCCATTGACGCCGAGTTTTATTTTTTAAACTTTTTGCATTATTTTAAAGTTAAAATGTCGATTTTTTGACAATAAAATCGACCTATTTGTTATTTTAAGATTAATACTGAAATTAAATAAATGCTGAAAATGAAAAAACTTGACGCCACTTGATAGTTATTTGTATGTAGAATATGTAAACAAATTTTTAAAACGATCGGTTCAGTAGTTTTTTCAGAATGGTGGTCACCGACTTTAAAAATTACATGTTTGGGAAAGTTTTTTACACTCACGCAACTGAGCTGGAGCAACGGTCATTAAAACTATCATAAATCCGTCAATTTTGCTCCGATTAACCTCAAAATTTAATACAATATTTTTGAGTTGTTACACATTCAAAATATAACAATATAAACATTATCCTCTCCCCTTCCCCTAAAGTACTGCTGACGGTAGTTAAATAGTATACAGGGTGTTTCCTAACTACGGTACGAAACGTCAGAGGGTGATTGGCTAGGTCGTTTTAAGAAAAAAAGTTCCTATAAACATATGTCTGGAGTTGCTTCGTTTCTGAGATACAGGGCGTTGAAGTTTAAAGAAAAAAACGGTATTTATAAAATATCATAAGTATCCTAAAACCGATTTGGTCGAAATTTGGTGCAGTTATTTGAAGTAATTAGGTGCTTATTTAGCTCTAACTAGATTGAAATTATTAGCTTCAAGTGGCGTCTCAGTGGGCACCACAGCCATATCATTGACGAAAAAAGTACACCAATGACTTTTCTTATAGTTTTTATATTTTTAGGATTAAGCAACTAAAATACAACTTTTACTTTCCTGTGTTTTTTTTGAGAAAAAATAAAAACCACATTAACTCATTCTAAAAACTATCCATGGACAACATAAAATAAAAACCAAAAATAAAAATAAACAATTTCGACCTTAAAGTAAATGAGCAAAATGTCTACCTTCTCATAAAATACGGGACTGCAATCGTTTGTCATTGACTGTCTGACACTTAAAAAAAACGATATTTAAATATCATAAATATCCTTAAACGATTTGGTGAACCAATTACTTTTTTGTAGTTTTTTAGAAAAAAATACAAATTTGATTGTAGTCCGCATTTTATAAGAAGGTGGACATTTTGCTTATTTAAAGTGAAGTGTTTATTTTTTTTTGTTTTATTTTATGTTGTCCATATTTTAGAATGAGTTAATGTGGTTTTATTTTTTTCTCGAAAACGAAGCTAGATTTAAAGAAACACGGAAAGTAAAAGTTGTTTTTTGTTGCTTATCTTAAAAATATAAAAACTAAAGAAAAAGTCATTGGTTACTTTCGTCAAAAATATGCTGTGGTGCCCACTGACCCACAAAGGCTAATATTTCAATCTAAATTAAACTAAATAAGCACCTTGTATTTCAAATAACTGCACCAAATTTGGACAAATCGGTTTTGGGATATTATGATATTTATAAAAACGTTTTTTCTTTAAACTTCGGCGCTCAGAAACGAAAGCAACTCCGGACTATTTATAAACTTTTCTTAAAGCTACATCACCCTCTGAGTTTCGTAGCCGTATTGAAACACCCTGTATTTATTACCATTACATACTCAAGACACAATTTATGTAAAAAAATTAAATCCATTTTCAAATCTATCAAACTAAAAGTCCTTAAATATTTATACATTTAGTCAACTCTGAACTACGATTCCTGATCAACTCAAAACTTGCGATTTTGACCGAAGGTTGCCCTAAAGGCAATTATTATCTTCGGCCAAAAACTGACCATTGGTCGGACACCAATTATAAGTGCTAAGCCACTGCTAAAGGCTAACTTTCCTCTTTCATAACATTTGCTGTCTATTTTTCACACTATGTATTTAAGCTTGCATTTCTACATCACCATGCAATCGTAAAACATTTTTTTTAATAAACACACTAATATAATTTTTTTTCCAACCGTCAAAAAATTTTGACATTTTTGTACTATTTTCAGGTGCAAAAGTTATCAATTCTTATACCGTACAAAAATGTGCTCGTTGCTTAGCAACCCCTTTAATCCTAGGATTAAAAGTGCTACTTTAAATCCTAGGTAAAAAAAAACGATTTTTAAATAACTAACGGCCGCGTGATGATCGCGTTGTTGTATTTAGCAATAAACTTAGCAATTGTTTAAAGTTAACAACGGTTAAGAATATTTAACAAAATGTCAGATTTTGACAGGTTGCCTACTAAAATCATTGAATGACACTGACAATGACGTTTTGTTAAACATTTTAAACCGTTGTTACCTTTTAACAATTGCTAAGTCCATTTAAATTTAACAACGCGATCATCCTCGGCCGTTAATAGTTATTTACATTACAAGATGCGAAAGTTTACTTTTTGGTGTGAGGTGGTTTTTAAATGGCCGAGGCGAAGCCGAGCTATTTAAACCTCCGAACACTGAAAAACCTTGCATCGTGTAATGTATTATATTTTGCTGCTACTGTTCTATGTATGCATAATTTAATAATCATTAAATCATGTTTTAATAGAAATATCAGAGATTTTGAAATTTTACCTGTTAAAAATTAATCCATAGCAACACATTTATTGTTGACATTGTCTGTCATCAGCACTTGTCAGATTTTGAATTATTGTTAATTTAGTATAAATCCATTCCCATTTTAAAATGTTAAATGAATATGAAAATGGCATCAAAGAGCAGCTGACCTTGCTGTGCCTCACTTCTGCCAGACAAATCTAAAGAGAGGTACCATCAAACATATAAATCGTTTTCTGAATGACTTGCTACAAAAAATGTGGGGCGGATTGACGATAATGTGATGTTGGCGTATTTTCAAGAAAAATCCGAGTCTTTATCACCACCAACCCTCTGGTCTGTATATTCCATGCTCAAGTTAACAATTTCCGTAAACAAAATCAAGATATTTCAGAGTTCAAGAAACTAGTTGCTTTTATTAAAGGAAAAACGATGGTTATGAGGCAAAAAAGTCAAAAATTTTAAAAGAAGAAATCATAAAGTTTTTACTTAACGCGCTGATCAAAGTTACTTAGCAATGAAAGTAATAGCCATTATGGGAGTGGCTGGGGCATGCCGGACAGACGAAATATACAGAATGAAGCTAAGTGATGTAAAAATAAGAAATGACGGGGCTATAGTAAAAATAGTGGAGTCTAAAAATAAAGTTAAAAGAATCTTTGTAGTAACCAACGATGAAGGTTCAGTTCCTTATGTCAGATTTCTACAGGAATATATTAAGCTGAGACCAAGGAATGCTCTAGATGAGCGTTTATTGTATCGTTATGAAAGAGGTAAATGTGTTAATCAAGTAATTGGAAAGCACACTATTTCAAATGTACCTAAAGAAATTGCGAAGTTTTTGAAGCTTGAAGACATCAGTAGATACACTGGCCATTCTTTTAGAAGAAAGTCAACTACGTTCCTTGCCAATGCTTCGGATGTCGATATTTTGGAATAAAAAAGGCATGGAGGTTGGAAGTCTTCTTCTGTTGCGGAGGGATATATTGCTGAATCCTATAGTAATAAGGTGGAAATTTCAAAGAAGATTTTACACGAAATTCCTACCAATATTTCCTCTAATGAAGTAACAGTGAAAAATATGAATATTAATGTAGTTAAAGGTGATAACGATACCCCAACAACAAATTTAAAAACTGTTAATTCAAGCATTATACCTCCAATTTCTTTTGCTAATTGCTCAAATTGCACAATTACTTTTAATGTTAATACCTAACCTAGTTTTTAAAATATTTGATCATAAATTAGTTACTTTTTATAAATAAATCCTAATATTTCCCACAAGCATATTTTCTTTTTTTGCTCTTACTTTTTGTCCAGGCGCTGAAATATTACTTTCGTAGCTAACGCAACAACCCGGGAACACGAAGGTTGTCTTTCGTTATAATTGCGTTGCTAGGACCACAAAGTTTTCTTATTTATACAGTAGTAGAAAATGTATTAATTTTGACTGGGTTGGAGAAAAAAATAGTATATATCAAACGGACTAAAAGTGCTGATTTTGCAGATGCACTTTTAATCCTTATAATAAAATATACTAATTTTTATCTCTTCACAATAAATAATTTGGACCACATTTTATTTTCAATTTTTATCGGGATAAAGGGGCATTCTATATTCGAACAATATGGCAACAATGGTTGAAGGTCGCTCGGTTCCACATATGGCCCTACGTAATTTTGTCAAGAGTATATACAAATACGTCCCCAAGGATTCTGTTAACGGGTTACATGAGAACATACCACGGAAATGGCAGTAATAACATCAGAATGGGGAAAAAATAGATATAAAATTTAAAAGGTTTTCAAACTGCCGTTATAAAAATGGTTTATGGCCTTTATATTAAATTTAACTAAAGTAAAAGGAAACGATATAAGTCTGGGTTTTATTAAAAAAAAAAACATCAAAGAAATCAGATAAGTAAACCTTAACAAATTTAATTTTCCAGAAAGTATTTTTTATTATTTCTCTGTACACTAAATAAGACCTAATGTTCTTGCCTAAATTTTCTTCTACTCTTTACCAGTAAAGAATTCTTGTATTTACGTATTGTAAGATTATTCAACAATTTTAGGGAGTCCATATATAGATACTACTTAAGCTAGCAGACCCATCGCTGTGTTTGCACGTCGATGTCTGGTTGGGCCCATTAGGATCTTTTGTAACATGCGCTGGAGTTGCCGGTTATCGGCAACTCCAACCACTGGGGTTACCGATTATCGGCAACTCCAGTCGCTGCGTATGGGACGGATCAAAGCTAAGACGAACACAAGGCTTAACTCAAGGTGTTACCATACCGTGCTGATGAGTGAATGACACCCTTGCCTTAAACAGGTGTCTCCAACGGTGCTTCTAAGATACAGGTGACCTCTCGGAGTATCTAGCCTTACTGCGGTAATTTGGGGCTCTGCCGTGGTAGACTATTACTTCCCTAGCTAAAAACAGAAAGCGGACAGAACCGCTTTCATAGGAAAAAAGTGACAAAGGTCACAAGCAGACAAGCGTGCGCCGACCGAAACGGGTGAATCCGTTTCGAAAGGTGCCCTGCAGTCGGCGCCTGTTTTTACGAGGACGGGCTGAATTCATCCCAAACAAGTAGGTACTTAGGAAGGGATCCCTGAATCAAATAGAAGGCCAACAGAACCGCTTTTATAGGGAAGGATTCCCTGCCTTTAAACAGAAATTAGATAGAACCGTTTTCATGGGGAAAGGCCGGAGATACGGCCTTAGAAGGTATATCTGGTTTTTGTAACAAGGACCTGGTAGCTACCCACGTCACTATACCGGAAGAGGTGGGCATGACGGATCTAATCGTTTGCTCGTAGGTAGGTTTAAAGTGACTGGGCATAACACCCTTCCACCGCGACTGATCGATCTATTGTGGCTCACACCCTTTTATATTTCTCCCACCAGGTCCAGACTTCTAATAAATCTGATGATCCTGTTGGGAGAGAGATCTTTCAACTCCCCCGGCAACAAAGTGTCATTGCCGAGGATTGCGAATCTTGTCGTGCCATTGCTGGGCACGAACACAGTATTGTCCTGCCGATTCCCTACCCCTCCATGCACAGGCGGCACTCGGCGTCTTCCGCTTGGCCAATCTTGTGCATGTGGTATTTTAATCTGCAGTGTCCCTTGTACAGTCCCACTAGAGTTTTAAGGTGTACCCTTATTGTTCCAGTAGTTTGACAGTACATTGTTGGTTCGGTGGGCTCATGAAGCCTTTGGTGTCTGAGACCGGAAGTCATGCCAGTACCGAAGATTTTCTCTTTGTATCAAGCTGATATGAACTGCTTGGCCATTCCATAAGATATACCGATGATCGGTTCCGCCCTGTGAATTTTGTTTTCGCCCCCTTTTGGCAGGAGGTCTGCGGATTCATTACCCTCTAGGCCGGTCTGCGGATTCATTACCCTCTAGGCCGGTGTGTCCAGGTATCCACATTAGTGTAACCTTATTGTTTGACCCAGTTTGATCGGCCCTCCTTGCATTTCCAGACGGTTTTCGAATTGCACCGGTTGGATTCAAGAGCTAAAGAGCTGCTTGACTATCGAGAATATTTTAAGTGCTTACGTGTGAAGTGCCGATCAACCAGCGATCTAGCACACATCTCAATAGCAAATACCTCCGCTTGAAATATGGTTGTGAGAGTGCCCAGGCTAAAGGAAAACTCTGCCCTTGGCCTCTGTCCATATATTCCAGCTCCAACACCGTCCTTGATTTTGAAGCCGTCGGTGTACCAATAGATGTCAGCCCGAGCAGGTCGGTCGTTTTTCGACTCCAGTCCTCCCTTTGTGGGTAGACTACACTGTAGGGCCGGTTGTAATTGGTTGCTGTAGGCATTATGTATGAGGGCATTCCCAGTCTGTCACAGGTCAGGACATTCCTGAGGAGACTGGTGTTCTCCATATGACACGCCTGCGGTTTGTTACTGAACGCGTGATAGTTTGTAGGTTGCCCACCTTGCCTCTCTCTCCAAGTAAATATGCAGAGGAGGGAGTTCCAGGAGGGCTTCCATGGCCGCCGTTGGTGTCCAGCGCATCGCGCCCGTAATCATTGGGCAGGCCTGTCTCTGTAGGCTGGATATCTTTGCTTGGGTCAGCCGCTGCCTCCCCTTGCGCCACCATGCCACAGAGCCATACGTGATTATTGGTCTTATAACTGTCACGTATAGACAGGGACACCAGAACACATATTGTGCTCGTGTTTGATATAGGAATCATTAGAAGTCTAATTCTATTGGGAGAATTATAAAAAGGTGTAAGCCACAGTAGACCAAGCGATCGCGGTGGAGGGCGTAAAAGTTCCACTCACTTTAAACCTAACCTAACTATAATAACCTGTATGCACTTGTGTTATTTATATAATATCATTTCATTTGTTTTGTTATCTGTCGTCATCCTTAGCCAAGTAAAATCCACGTTCTGTTTGATTTTCACCGCATGCTAAACATAAACATTTTATATATTTAAAAAAATAATAATAATAACACTAATATTTTACATTTTAATAAAATACAGGGTGTTCCATTAAAAAAATATTCCCGATTTTTCTATTTTTCGATCGTCAGTTGTTTTTTAAGTGTCATATTCAAAATTTTTATACGAAGTCTTAAAACTTTTGTTTATATTACTTTTTTGTAGTTCTTATTGGTATTTTGATTACTTTTTGACCAAATATTTCTAATCTTCCACGCAGAATTCAGCACAACTAAAAATCACTCCTTTTCATCATGTTTTATTCGATGTTACGAATTGTTAAATGTTCGCACGTGACGAAATAAAAATCGCAGTTTATTTTTTACACTGGTTTTGTTCTGATTGTCGTGTTTTAACGACGGGGTTATTGATACCACCGGAATCGATAATGGTGTCATTCTTTTTTTGCACGAAATTTACGGATCAGTGTGTTTTTACGACCGGCGTAGATTAAGCGAGTTTGCAAAACAAATGACCCAGTTTTGTTTTCTTTTGGGGATAATTTTCATTGGTATAATCCGTTTATTATGTTTTTTGGTATTTAATGAAATGTATTTAAGCTAAAATTAAGTTTTTATAGTTTTTTTTAATTTTTGGGAATATCAAATTAAAGAAAAATTATTTGGCTTTTCTCCACATCAAAATATTTATATATTATCTTTTAAAAAATTATATATTTTTTTGATTATTATGGAGGCTAGTCTTCTCCTAGTAACAAAAAAACATATTAAGAAACTAAAAAAGTTTCTTAATCTGTTTTAAAATTAAATAAAATAATTTATGTCTACACTCGTCCGATATGGGTTGCCAATGTTTTTAAGTAAGTTTATTTTCTATTTTTTAGTTTCAAAAAATCATTATTATATTATAGTACTTAAAAACAAATCAATTTTATAAAAATTAATTAGTTTTATATCTTTTCATGTTTTTTTGTCCCTATTATTGCGAGGCAGACAAATCCCCCAAATATTCTATAAAAAAGTATAATTTTTAAAAGATAATATGTAAATATTTTTATTCTGGAGAAAAGTCAAAAAATGTTTCTTTTAACATAAAATTAAAAATTTATTGATAGAAACATAAAATGTTTCCAAATGCTATATAATATGAAAACTTAACATGTATTTGGTTAAAAAACAATTTGTGGAATAATGTAATGTGTTTGTTTTTCAAAAAATGTTTTTCTATCATTTTTTTTTTTGTTAAACTTGCCAAAAAATTACTTTTTTGCAAGTAACCCCCCATACGCCACTTCAACAGTAGGATACGCTACCAAAGTTCAAGCCTTTTTCACCTTGTCCCCATTTTGAGGTTAGTCCACTTGGAGGCCCCTTAATTCAAAAAAACCCAAAATTTAAAAGCAGATTTTTTAATTTAACCTTACATACAAGAAATTTAAAACGGCAAACTTATATTCTAAGTGCTTATTAAATATAAGATTATTTTCTAATTTTGACATAAAAAGTAAAATTTTTCAAAACTGACCGGTGTATTGAAACATTTTACTTTTCAACACTAGTGTTGAAAAGTAGAACTTTTCAAAACTAGTTGCGAAAAGTCCATTCCATCACCAGTTCCACCAAGAAAATATGAACAAATATTTTATAAAATAATTTCATCAAAAAATCGTAACTAAAAATATTTAAAGACTAAACAAATGTTTTAATTGTAAATGTTTACAACACAGTTAGTAAGATTAACTATTCCACTAGACGATAAGTTTTTTTGGTAGAGATCGAACGCTGTTAGAACAACACCGATACGTCACGGTTTTATATTAGTTTGCCATATGAGACCGTGATATGTTTTTGGATCTCCACCTTATCAGCTAGTTATTCCTACTTTTTGGACTATCCAAAAATGTTTTCTTTTAATCTGGGCTTTTTGGCTTTACATATCATGTGTTTTGGCCACGGATCTAAAAGTTTACTCTAATATGTCTAAGAATGTTTTAGCTATTCTTTTTTTGTTTTCGATTGAATTTTCTAAGTTACCCCTGCCGTATTTGGTTTTCCCTTCTGTTGTTTTTTAAAATGATCTTTTTCTGTACACCGAGGTTTGAATTGCCCATTATTTCTCTTGACTAGAACGTCGAGAAAAAGTAGGGCCATTTTACTCCTTCCTCATTGTGAATTAAATAAATAAAGACAATGAAAGTCCAAGATATTAGTGTATAACATTGTCTGACACTTTTAAGGAAATTTTTCCAATTTTGAAATTTTAAAATAACACTTTTCAAAAATTATTGACGTCTTTAAATATTTTAGTTTTCATAACCAGTTACGAAAAGTAAAATTTTTGTCAACTGGTGATGAAAATAAGATGATCGACAACGTCAATGAGTTTTGAAAAGTGTTACTTTAAATGTCAAAATGAGAAAAAATATTGTGGGAAACGCGTTGGGAAACACTATCATTCATAACTTACAATATTTGTCGAAACTCGATTTGCTCGTTCCCCAGAAATCTGCTCGTTACGAAAAATAGTGTTTTCCAACTGGTTGCACAAATAGTATATTACATACCCAGGTGGAAAGTGTTTCATTTCTGTCGAGAGATGCGGTAGTGACCGGGCCAGCCAGTCAACTATCACTTCTCGAGACAGAAATGACTTTACCGAGGTTTGTATATTATTTTATATACAATCACTTTATTCATTTCCTATTATTTTAACTTTAAATTATGAATATTGATCCGGTAATAATTTTTATTAGGCGGCCGTGATTCGCAATTTGTATCGTTGTCATGGTAACTGGTTGTCAAAGTGACAATACCTACAGTTAAGATAGACGCTTTAATTTGAAATAATTTGTTTAATTTCGCAAAAATCCAAAAAAATTATCAGTGAGGAATTTGAGTTTGCTTCTACTCCACCAGAAATTCAAGAATATTATTATTATTAGGAATGCGTATGCTCGTGTGTCACTTTACCATTTCGAAATATCAATATTTAATGAAATTACAAAAAGAATTACTCCCGGGTGGAAAGTGAGCACTTTGCACCGGGTGAAACTCGGTGGAAAGTAGCAGTAAAAAAACGTCAACCCACCTTTTAAAATAGGTGAAATGTCATTATTACATGCATGATTGTAAATAATAACTATTTTACAATTCAGTTTTCTCGTGTAATCATTAAGCTGGTAATGCTTTTCAGTAAACTGACAGTTGCAAGGGTGATGGAAAATCGTAAGCCTCATTAACACATCCTTCAGTAAATCATGATCGCACATCGGTCGCGTCAAAAATGCACCAGCATCCGAGGTTGGTCATTGACATTTTCGAATGGCCACACTGCATCCGGAAGATTATGGTCAACAGTTAATTCGTTGAAACTGCGCCATTGTTCGAAAGCGATGTTCGACACGATTGGGGGATTTTGTGTTTTTATGGCCGCAACATGCGGGGCTATTTAGATAATTTAATTAACCAACTGGTTAACGTGTCTTTGTTTACTTGTTAACATACACCGGGTGATTAAGGGGCCATTTTCTAAATTGCGCTTATTTATCTGTTATATTTGTTTATTTTTTAATGCAGTTAACTTATTTTAACGAAAATTCTTTCCTAGGTATCGGAATTTTTCTTTACATCAATCACGGTCCTCGAGCTCCGTCTTTGTCACACACTTTGTGATAAAATTGTTACTATTTCATTTCTATTATTTTATACAGCAAAAACTTTGTTAACAGACACCCTTTTTATATCGGACACTTTTAAGCTAACAAAACTCTGCTTTATAGGAAATTCCGTATACAAAAACCCTTAGATAATGGACATCCTTATAAAACAGCCACGGCCAGACACATCTCAATTTTTATAACCTATTTCAGGTATATCGACCTTTTATATTGTGGCGGAATTCAGAACCAACTTGTATTTTATTATTTTATGATTATATTCTGAAAATTTTAAAGGTGAAAATACTCAACAATAATATTTATAGCCAGGTTTAAATAGGCATCAGTGGCTTGAGGGATTATCTACATATTATATTTTTAGTTGTGTCTTAAATCGATAAGAATATAGTTATCCGAGATCGATATCGAAAAGTGTTTTATAAAATTAAGCAATTTAAAGATGGGAAATTTTGTAGCCTCAAATGGTTGAACACCTGTTACCTGGCAATACACGCCACCTTTCTATAAAGGCAATTATTCTTAATTATGGTGGCCGTTATAACAAGTTTTACTGGACTTGTAAATGTCATTTGTGAATAAGTTGGTACATATTATCATCGGCTTGCAGCAAAAACTAATTAGGTCGAAAATGTCAGGTTATGGAAAAATGAAAAAATAAAAAATATGGTTTATTTAGATAATTTTCTGTAAAAATAAATTTGTTATTTTTGGTCTCCGCTATTAAAATATGTTTTTATAAAGGATTTTTTTAATACTAATATAATGAAAACGATAATAATCTATTGTTTTTTAATAAATGAAAAGAAAAACAAAATTTGACTAAGCGATTTTAAATAAATTATAAATATTGTCGTGGGTACTAACTTAATGAGTTTTGTTTTTTATAAACAAACTAAACATTAAACACTATTAAATACATTTTCGTAAAACATTTTTTTTAAATTTCAACTTGGAGCTAATACCACAAAACTCACACTTTTATATTTTTGATAAACATATAACTAAATACTCTCCAAGTCTGGATCAAATTTTCAGATTTGAAAATCACATGTTTTAATGTCGTACTTGTTGGCACCGACTGGTACCAACCATGGTTTTAACCTGGATTTGCATCTTTTTCACATAACTTCAAATAATCTGTTCTTTAGCGTATATTAGCGCATTTTTTTTACAAACTCTTTATTTTTAAGGTATAAAGTTGAATTTTTAACTAGTTATAAATTTACTTTTAATATTAATTTTTTGTATTCACCAAAATAATTATAACGATATTTAATAACACCAAGCTGATTTTTCTGAAATCTGATATACCTACTTACTTTCAACCACTCCACTTTGTCAATAGTGCTATCAACTATTTTATGCATCAGTAAGTTTTTTAAGTTCTGTAAATCAAAAAATTTATTAAACTTTAACTTTTTGGTGATACGAATCTTGCTCGCTTAAAACTACTTAAGTAGTCATGGACTACATAAACTGGTTGACTTTTTTTCTTCTCTATGGTACTGTGTATGAAGTTGTTGGGCCAATTTAAAGATTATAGCAACAATATTTCGGTTTTGTCCGCAGCATGTCAGCGAATATAATGTCACATGTTTCACTTTCGGCTTTAATCCTTTAAACCAACTATACGAAGATGTTCCAATTTCACAGCTACCTCATTTTCTGTGTGATTAAGGAGCTTTATAAACCGTTAAGTTACACATATTTATTTTTCTGCTATAATACATTGGTGAAATATCGAAAGACGGATTCTATAACACAGATTGTGAATCGAACGTCACCATAAAAATGCAGAATTCTTTTTCGTTGTATCTTTATCAATTTCTTTTATTCTGGCTGCTTTTTATTGTATTAAAACATTGAATTTTGGCTTAAAAAAAAGGTTATTATACCAAGTGCAAAACTTGCTAGATATACGTGTGATAAAACTCTAAATGTTTAAAAATATTTGTCAAAAGTATAATATCTTTTTCCTTACTTACATTCACTCAACTAGCGTTTAACAAAGCGTTCATTGTTTTCGTAAATTTTTTCCGTCATATTAGAAAGCCTCATGTTTAATTTTAAACAGACAGACATATCTGATCTGAATGTTCAGTGGGTGGTAATATACCACTGCGCCTAGACCTCAGTAGGTCCTTTGTGCTTCCTCTTGTAGGCGGGAGATTTACTGCGTCGTCCAACCTATTAATTTAAAATAGTATATAGACAACGTGTGAAATATCCCTAATTTCGGCCAGTAATGGCCAGTTTGTGCCCAGCATGGAGTTCCGTTCAAATGTGAGGGCGGGACAATCGCAAAGAATGTGTTCCACGGTCTCATTTTCTTGTTCACAGCCTCTACATAATCCTGTGTCCGTTAGTCCCATTTTAAATAGGTGTCCTCGTAGCCCGTAGTGGCAAGTTAGAACACCCGTTAGTGTTCGGAGGTTCCTTCTGAACATCATAAGGTTTTTTTTTTGCTATTGACTTGTCTGGATAGCTCAGCATTTCTTTTGCGAAGTTGCAGTTTGTAGCATCTTCCCAGTTTTCTTTAAACAGTTAATGAAAGTAATTTTTAATGATGTCTTTAATCGCTGTTGTGGTCAATCTAGTAGTGGGGACGGGACCACCTAGTTTCCGTCCTGCAGCCGCCCTGGCCAGCGAGTCAGTGGTATGATTACCTTTAGATATGTCATGTCCCTTAATCTAGGATACGTTAACCACATTATTTAGAGAGATGTTAGTCAGGGTTGATGACATGCTAGAATAAGTCCCGAAGTAATGCGTGGTCTGTCCAAGGCTAGTAAGGCTTGCCTACTGTCTGTATAAATACAGATCGTATGGTTGGCGATGTTGCGGCTTTTAATTTCGTAAGCCGCTATGGTCATGGCTGTCAGTTCGGATTGAAGCACGCTGGGTTCGGCGCCCATTGTCCATCCGATTTTCAGGTTTATGGTTGGTGAGTAGATGCCACAGCCTGTGTCATCATTTTGGTCTTAGAGTCGTCAGTCTACAGGCTAATGCTGTCTTTAGACTCGCCTTTTATTGATATTGTTTCCTTTATGTTGATAGTGTAGGGTTTATTAAAAACAAATCTTGCTGCAACTGAGTCCGCTCTTGCCTATAGAACTGGAAGTTCCCCTGTAACATCCCTTCACAGGCGTCGTCCAGTTGAGTCAGTACCTACTTTATTGTCTAGACCGACCATGCGAGAGTCATCAAGGCCGCTTCCCTTACAAATATATCAAGGGGTGAGATTCAATATTACCTCAAAGCTCTAGTCGGTGTAGTGCTTATAGCACCTGTGATATTTAAACATGCTATTCTTTAAATTTAATCTAGCTTATGTTTTCCCGTGATCTGTTCTGTTTTGGACCACCACACTATGGAACTGTAAGTTACCAGACAGACAGATAAGACTATAAATTTAGCATCATTTTGTGCGTCTAGAGTAAAATCTTTCATTGTCTTTGGATTAGGTAATGTCGTGGTTATACACGATTTAATATTTTTATTATTTATACTGTCTATTTGTGTATGTTTGATGACTCGGATGTCAAAGTACAATCTACGTACTCTTATAGAAAGGCATAATTTATTACTATACTGACATTAAACTACACTTTTTTTATAAATACTTCTTCTTGACTCTAATCCGAAGCCGATAGACATTTAAATGAGCATTATTTGTACCTGTTTAATATTGCCCACGCCTCAAGAACCACACATAACGTCTTTAAAGTGACAATAACCCAGAAAACGTGACTGTAATCCTCTTTTTATTATGTCAGATAGGCGTGAAGGTATCCACTACAATAAATGTAAATTTGATTGGCTGATCTCTATACCAAAGGTCAATTTGATGATCGTTTGTTAATAATGATTAACTCGTAATTGAATAATAATGAAATCTAATGGGTAATATAACTGAAATTAAGAGTCTCAAAATTATGTGATATTTAATTTAAATATTCAGGTGTTTATGTGTTTATATGAACTTTTGTTTGTGTAGAATATGTTTTTATGTTTGAAATAAAATAATATTCAGTATACTTTGAACGGCACAACTGAGATATGTTCGAAAATTTAAAAGGTTACACTCAGAACCTTAAACTTTATTAAGGGGTTGATCAGAGGTAATAACTAATAACTACACACTGCCAAGATGTCTTGAAGGTGCCGTATAAAGCAGTATCTACAGATATAGTCTGTCTTAAAGTATATCGCTATGGCTTTTGACGGACAATACCCCAATAAACCTTTAACGATTTTATTACCTATTGTTATTGGGTAAACCCATTATTTCATAACGGCAGGGGTGAGCCAGGTATTTCTTAAGTATTGACCATTGGGTATATAAATATTCAGTTAATATTTTAGTGGCAGTGTTAAATAACCGTTTTTACTGGTTCCAAAAGTTGCTTTACGAAATTTCATCGCGTCGAAATTATTTTCATTTTAAAACATCTTAAAAATGTGTATGAAACTTCATCGTAAAGGACTAGTTAAACAAGAAACTTTAAAAAAACATTCTCAAAAACCCAACATCTCGATAAGGATATTATTTTATGAAAAATTAACAAAAGAAAAAAATAGTTTTTCAATCTCACCGTATGACAATAGTGATCAGGACCTAATAAGAAGGAAAATATAAGCGGATAAACTGAAAAAAAGCTAGACAAGACGAAACCAATATAATTATTACCGCCCCCTTCTTAGAGTTGTTTTTAAAATAGAATTTAAATACCGCAAAATAGACAAAAAAAAGTAGTAATAGAATCACTTTAGTTTAATTATTCAAAAATTAAAAGAATAGGTTGAAAACAGATCCAATTTTACCTTGATAAAAATGGTTCGATACAGGACACGTATCAAAGGATGGGTTATTCAAGAAAAACTGTCGAACAAAGCCCAAAAAAAGAACACGCATTACTATAATACACGCTGGTTCAGAAGACGGTTTGTCCCAAACTGCTTGCTGTTGTATGCAAAAGAATATTAAGGATTCTGCTTGGTTATCTGTAGGATACAAGTGCAAAATCTTTTGAAAACTGGTTCAAATTATTTTTTATAATGAGATAATACAAATAGCTATTTATGTATAAAAGGGCGTTACTGGGACTATAATGCCCTGAAGGTCGAAATTTCGACCTGATGGGCTTATAGTCCGAAAAATGGTACAATGCTTTATGTTTTACCAAAAAGAGTTTTTCAATGACTAATTACATTATTTATTCGCAATATAAAAATAAGTTCCCTTATTATACGTAAGTAGATAATATGGTGTTAAGTTTATTTGATTTTCTGTCAGTTGTCAGTTGGCATTTTTTAACATTGCTAAAATGGAAGAAATTACAAAATATAAGAGAAAAGGCCATAAAAGCGACCGAAAATCTTTTCCAGTTAAATCAAGGCAACGTATGATCGGGTATGGCATATTTGGTATTTGGAAGATGCGAACGCAATTCTTCAAATAACCAAAAACTTTTAATGGATATTTCCAGGAACTGGCAAGTTATTGATTTTATTTTAAACATATGTTTAAAAACTTTATTATTTTTAGTCGGAAAAATACAGTCCGAACTCTTCTGGACCAATATTCCACCTAAGGTCTACGTTGATGGTCTATAAAATATAGACATTTCGCAATACCATCGCTCATATCTTTTTAAAGTTAAGTCGAAAGGATACGTCCCGAAGTCTAAAGTTTTGGAAAGAACAAATATTCAAATTTATTAAGAAGGCTCCTGATGATATCTACTTGGTACAAAAATTTAATGGATGTTTTGGAGGTTTAAGACGAGATGGTTGGTCAAAATGAATTATGACGGAAGATAGAGGAACGTCTTGGTTATAAAGGACCAGAAACTGAAACCGGTTCAAAAGTTTTATCATTGAAGAAGATTTAGGGTTTAAATTTAACAAAAAAGTACAAATTAAGACCAGCTGGAATAAAGGAGCAAGATTCTTTCTTCCCGAGTTCTTACCTATGAAAGGGTCGATGTACAGTACAACCCATTGGAAAAAAATACCGGAAGCGTCCCAACATTGATCCAAAATTTTAAAACTGGATAAGCAGAAGCTTACCGGCCCTGTTTGCGTCGCATATCGTCAACTTTCTTGTTGAGGCGGTGCTTCGTTTGAAACCTAAAACAACATGGGAAATGGAAAAGCTCTTCAGTAGCTGAAGGATATATAGAAGAAAGTATTTCATCCAAAAACAAAGTAGCCAAAATATTGCCAATTCAGTTAATTCCGAGGTTAATTCCGTATCGACTAAGAAAATTCTTTAATGGACTGTTTTCTTAAAAAATAGGTTAGTGCTACCACCCTCTACCATCACCAAAAAAAACCGACCATTCTATAGTGGGATCAGCTACATTTTCGGCATTTCAAAATTGAATTTTTATTTTGGAAATAAAGTTTAATTTTATATTGTTTAAAGAAAAATTATTTTTTTTTATAAAGTTGATCTTTATTGTGAGGAAATAAAATTGGATAACAATAAAATTTGCATATTAGCGCATTAGGGCATTATAAGCGGGCAATATCTTCCAATAATGCCCAGGTGTGATAGCAGGTATTTTGCTATCTATATTGTTTTAAGTATTATGATCAATAATAGATAGGTAAAACATAAATAAGATTTTAAAACATAATATTAAGGATCAGATTAAAACAAATATCAAACAAGAAATAAGTAAATAAAGACTGGATGCCTCATTTCTGCAATTTTTGGGATCATCAAAGAAAAATTTCATCTATACTAATATTATAAAGGAAAAATTTGATGTTTATTTGTTTGAATTGAATGGCTCAAACTACAACATTAAAAAAAAAATAATTAAAATCCTACATGATCCCTGATGAAAATAAGCTAAAAATAATTTTGGGAACTCACCCACTAAAGGGAAAATGGCGGGTAAAGTTTTATTGAATTTTACTAAGTCTGGACATAAAGTATGAAAATTCGTATTTAGGCTTTTGATTACGATTAAAATAATCTGCAATATTTTTAGATTACATCTGTTGGGAAGGTTAAAATGGGGATGAAAGTTATATGTACAGAAAACATGTGATTTTGAATTGTAAATAGGAAACTTGGTAATTGGTTCTGATTACAAAAAATAGAATAATTTGTTAAAAGGGTTTAGGAACTTCCTTTTTCTGTAAAGGTGAAGGGGAGGGGTAAAAGTTTTGTGAAACTTTGTCATTTTTGTATTCAGAAATATAAAATATTTTAGGGTATTAATTGGGTTAAAATGGGGTAAAACATGTTAAAAAATTCATTTTTAAAGTTGGGCTTTTAGAATTTTATCTTTTTAATCCAAAATTTCTTTAATTTAATTTTTTTAATTTTCATCTTGACAACGGTGGTCGACTTGCCACTAAAACGTAGAATAGTGTTCCTGTTGTTTTGGGGTTTTCTTCTTTCTTCTTGAGGGATCTAAAGTTTATAGGGGTCAATAGGGATGAGCAGGCTCAGTTCGTTATACCCGGACCTGGCCAAGTGGTCATTTTTAAAAATCAGGGCAATAATCCC
>JAHBCN010000473.1:181969-197748 GCA_019359885.1 Listronotus oregonensis | reverse complement strand
TTTTACGTATTTTCTTAGTTTTTGAGTTATTTTGAAAAAAAGGTAATTTTTTATTTAAATTCTGAAATTTGACTTTTACTTGCAGCGCCATTTTTTTCAGAAATAAGGAAATTTGAAATAAAAATATTTTAACCCAGTTTAATTAGGCTTGTAGTCAGGGGGTTGTTTTCGAAGATTTTTGCACTAAAAAAAATTTGGTCTAACCTTATTTTAATCATAACTCACTCAATTTTTATGATATACACAGTTTTTTTTTAAACGTCTTTGCAAATGCTTCAAAAAAATTATCATTTATTTTCCTCGAAAAAATACGTAGATTTTGCGTCATTTGCCTTTGAAACGCTGAAACTTTGTTTGTAGTGGTCCCACAGCAATTACAAAAAAAATATTCTTTTTTTAAAAAGCTACAATTTTGTTATTTACAGTTTTTTTTATAAAATGCATAGTTATCGAGTTAATTCCAAAAACCCGATTAAAAACGTTAATTTCATTGACGAAAAACTCCGACTTTCGATAGCGAATAATTCGAAAAGTATGCATTTTACAAAAAAAAAAAGAATGCATCAAACATTTTTTCTTAGAAATAATTTTTCTATCGATTACTGTGGACAAAGATATATAAAAAAAATTCCACCCCGAGATGGTTTGGCAACCACCCCCAAGGTAAAGGCGCCCTTTGGCCTGATATAGATCCTTGGATTATTCCCTATCTACTGTCAAAATTTCAAGTCATTCTATGAATTTTGAAAAAATTGAAAGGCAAAATGGTTCGTTTCCTGGACTAATATAGGTATAGTCTGTCTCAAAGTATACCGTGTTAACTCTTGCCTTCATTTATGGATTATACCTGCCTACAGCAATAAAACTCCGGATCGGTACGTATTAAAGGACAGAACATTAGGGAAGGACTTTAATAATATAAAGATTTATAATGTATTGTTTATTTAGGTAAGTATTATCTTAAAATTACATTAAGAAATTAAATATATGCAAAGTTTTAATAAATTTATAACTGCATTATCTATACATAATTACATTTTTAATCTAAATATCTAAATCGAATTCTGTTTCACTATCAGAGTCATCATTGAGATTAATTACAATAGGATTGATGTTGTTTTGGATAGAAATGTAAGAGTCCTCAATTTTTATAATGTGCTGTAGTGAATTTTTCCAGCTCTTAACTGGTAAGTTAGTAATTACATTTTTTATCAAATTTATAACACTGGGACTTAAAGTAGGTGTAACATTTTCTGCTCTGATCTTTGATTTTACTTGATTCCACAAATGCTCTATGGGGTTAAACATACAGTGATACGGAGGAAGCCGTAAGACAGTATGTCCAGCCTATTCAGTCAAATTATCACATACATATTGTTTTTTAAATGCATATAAATTCAGGACTTCCAAAAGATGCGTTTTTTTGTAACTGAATTCAAAATAAATATCATTTTCTAACAAATATTCCTGGATTTCAGTTTTTGAACTTGATAAAGCTGGTGCTTTGTGTAGCAGACGGCTGTGGTAGCTTGCGTTATCCATGACAATAACACTGTTGTTTGGAATATTTTTTAAAAGATAATTTTGAAATCAGTTTTCAAAAGGTTCTGAAATCCGTCTTCTGAACTAGCCTGTATTATGGTAATGCGTTTTCCTTTATTTGAAGGTGCTTTCGTCTGACAGTTTTGACTGGAATCAACCCATTCTTTGGCTACTTTGTCGTGTGTGCGAACCATGTTTCATCAAGGTAAATTATGGATCTGTTTTCTAATTCTTTTAAATCTTTTAATTCTTTGAAGGTAATTAAATCTCCAAGTGCGTAATCTGTGCGATTCCATTACTACTTGTCTTTTTTCTATTTTGCGGTATTTAAATCCCATTTTTCAAACAACTCTATAGAGGGTGGCACGGCTAATATTTATATTGGTTTCGTCTTCGTCTAGCTTCTTTTTCAGTTTATCCAAGGTAGGAATAACTCGGCTTTCATAAATACAATATATTTTCCTTCTTATTAGGTCCTGATCACTATTGTCTATACGGTGAGATTAAAAATCACTACGTTTTTTTCTTTTGTTCCATTCTTCACTAATAATAATATCCCTTATCGATGATATTGGAGTTTTTGTAAGTAGACAGGTTTCTTTTAAAACTTCTTGTTTAGTTAGACCTCTACTGATTAAAGTTTCATACACATTTTTCACAACCTGTTTTGCATCTAATGACAAATGATTTCGACTCGACATAGTTATATTCTCGTAAAACAACTTTTTCGAAGCGCACAGTAAAAACGGTAATTCAACACTGCCACTAAAATATTAGCCAAAATATTTATATGCCTAATGGTTAATACTCAAAAAATACCTGGCCCACCCCTACCCTTATGAACAAATGGGTTTACCCAATAACAATAGGTAATAAAATTGTTAAAGGTTTATTGGGGTATGGTCCGTCAAAAGCCATAACGATATACTTTGAGACAGACTATACCTGCAAAGACATTTATAGTTTTCACTGTAGAGCCACAAAACAATGCTAAATTTTATTTCTAGCACATATCTTAATATTGTTCCCATACAAGAAACATTTATTTTTTAATAGTTTTTTTACTTCGGTCCGTAGGTCGCCTTCGATCTTTGCACGAATTTCATCAGTATTCTTGAGATGTAGTATGGGCTGGACAGGCCATTATTCAGTCCTCACAGTAACATGTAAAGATTGTGCTGATGGCCCTCTAAAAATATTTTAATTTGTTTTAAAAGCTTCTAAAAATCATAAATAAACCTAGAAGAATGAAGAAAAAAAGTTAATAATATCCGGTCCATATTAGTAAAGGGTTTTCCAATAGGCACGGGTAGATGTTAAAATTGAATAAAACAAGTTGTGTTTGAGATATCAAAGAATTTTTTGTTTCATTTAAAAGGCCTATCGATGACATTAATTGTAAAATATGACGTCGTTCAAATGGCCACCGCGCCTTCGCTGGGTCGTGTGCATCCGAAAGGATAGATTAGGCTGAGTTTGAGCGATGGCATGAGTTATGTTCACTTTGAGATCATCGGTTAGTTGCCGCCCATTGACATAGACCTGCGACTTAAGAAAACCCCACAAGAAAAAGTCCAACGGGGTCAGATCGCATGATCTCGGTGGCCAGTTTACGTAACCTCGTCGTGAGACAATCTTGTTCTCAAATTGCTCGTCTGTTGTGGCTTGAGCTGTGTGGCATGTTACGCTGTCCTGTTGAAACCACATGTCGTTTACATAAATTCCATTCAATTTAGGACAAAAGAAATTGGTTAGCATCGATCGGTAGCGCTCTCCATTGACGGTGATGGCAATGCCTTTGTTGTTTTCAAAGAAGTACGGACCGATGATGCCGCCGACCCAAAATCCACACCAAACAGTAACTTTCTGCGTATGCATTGCCACTTGGTGAATCTCGTGTGGAGTGGCATAGTCCCAAATACGGCAATTTTGTTTCTTGACGTACCTGTTCATCCAAAAATGGGCTTCGTCGCTGAAAATGATTTTTTTGTTGAAGCTGGGTTCTGCTTCCAACTGATTCAGAGTCCAGTGAGCGAACTCACGACGATGTCTGTAGTCTTTTACCTTCAGCTTTTGGGTCAGTTGGATTTTGTACGGGTGCAAGCCTAAGCCCCAACGCAAAATTCGCCCAGTTGATGTCTGCGAAACGCCGAGTTCTTGTGGACAGTGGAATTGACTGCCTCGGGTTGTCCTGAACACTCTCACGAACAGCGGCGATGTTTTCGGCTGATCTGTTCATTAAGCCAGTTGACTCAAATTAGACTACCAAACGTTGAATAGTCGATTGGAAAGAACGACCAATAAAATCGGCGAAACGCACACATCGTTGTCACAAGAGAACACCCATTTTGATAATAAATGATAATCATTTGCACGTGTTGCTCAAGGCTGTATCTTTTCATGGTAACTTGTCTTTTGTAACTAAATATATAATAAACACCCAATTTGACAGATGTCGCCTAAACAACACGTCTTTTTAAACTATCCAAATTTACCTGTCCCTATTGGAAAACCCTTCACATCCAGTTAAAGACAGGTTTTCTGATAAAAAAATGCGATATAGGTACTTGCAAGGACAATGAGAGTTTTCACTGTAGATGCACAAAACAATGCTAAATTTTTGGTAATAGATTTGAACGCTCGCTTACTCGAGCGGTCGTTCATCCAGAGAAAATACGTTCACACGCTGCTTTATAAACGAACAGTGTTGTCAGAGTTACAACAATGATAATAGTAATTAGAAATTATTGTAATAATTATATTTAAAATGTTTTTTTGCCTATATCGTGTTGTTGTTTCTGCGTTGTGTTTTCTTTGTGGTGGTTAAAATAAGGCATTAATCTATTATTGCTGACGTTTTTTAGGTGCTTTTATTAAAATTACTAGAAATATTTGTAAATAGTATTATTTCTTGTGACTTACATATACTGAACTGACTTTTAACAATTGTTCATTCTTTTCATAAGATTTTTTTGTTAAATCTGAAAGCATCTTGTTTTATTTTAAACAGACAGGCATACAAAAACATACATTTATTCAAAGTAAACATTTTCATGGTTTAAATTTTATTATTATACAGCAAAAAAAAATTTACTTAGCAACAGTGTTCCTTTATATAGCATCGTGAAAACGTATTTTTTTCTCGATAGACTCGAAATTTATCATTGTTTTGTGCATCTGTAGTGAAAACTATAATCGTCTTTGGTACAGTAACGGCCAATAAATCTGGGGCAATTCTTTTTCCCTTTAGTAAAATGGGCATATGCCGCCTTCTACCGAATATAAATACCTGTTGAAAGAACCTAATAAAGAAACAGGTGTCCATTGTCAATGTCTAAAAATATTTTTTAAAATGCCAAACTTAACTTTGGATTAAAAAGTATTAATTATTCATTATGTTGAGCAGAGAGGTTGGCCAAAAAGGGATGTGGTGAAAGAGCTTAACATCCTAAAGAGTACTATTCATTTTGTTAAAAAAAAAATGGCAGGAAACACACTCCTTTGAGAGAAGAGCTGGAAGTGGTCGCCCCAAACTATCGAATCAAGAACAAGACATTAATTTAGTTAATATTTTGAGAACCCAACCATTTAAATCTGTAGTTACAGCAAAAACAGAAAGCAATTTCCCAACATCGGTTAGAACGGCACGGCGAAAAATAAGGCAAGTATCCCAATTGCGCTGTCACCCGGCAGCCTTAAAATCGTTTTTAACAAATGCAAATAAAAAACAACGCATTGGATTTGCTCTATAATTTTACTTGGAAACCCCGATTTTTTGGAAAAATATAATATTCACCAATGAAAAAGTGTTTCAGTCGTGCTACTTTGGAATACTTAAGGTATACACATACAGGCCTCAAGGAACACGTTTTGATAAAAAAAATATACCAATAGGACAGTAATGGGCGATTTTCGGTAAGTGTTTGGAGGTGGCTAAGTGCACAAGGACTTGGTGTATGTTATTTTATCGAAGGAAGGTTCAATGCGGAGGTATATATAGATCTACTACATAATATCATGGTTCCTTCTGTACTGGATCGATTTCCGGACAGAAATTTTATCTTTCAGCAAGATAAGTGTCCTGTTCATACGGCCCGGCAAGTCGATGAATGGATGGAAGAGCAGTGTATCAGGGTTTTACCGTGGCCCGCACGTAGTCCGGATTTAAATGTTATGGAAAATGTTTGGGGCTTATTAGTTAAAAAAATTAATAGGGAAAATGAGTTTGTGCCGTAAAATGTAAACGAACTAAAGGATAAAATTTTAGCGGCGTGAAATGAGTTACGAGGAAATCCGGACTACGCCCGAGCTTTGGTCCATTCGATGCCTGGAAGGCTTAACTTTGTTTTAAAAAAAAAACGGGGTCGCAATAAAATATTAAATTTATTTGGAAGGATATTTAAGTTTGTTTGAATTTATTAAATTGTTTATTCATTTATTAATTTGTTAGTTTTTATAAAATATAAATATTTTCTTTTATCTTTTGCTTTATTCATAGTAATTAAAAGTAAAACAAGGTTAAAAAGAGCGATTTACAAAAATTGGCAGAAAAGTCAAAATTTGACAAGTTTTTTGCCTAAGATTTAAGGGCCGTCACTGTACCTGCTATGTTAAGATTTTTACGATAGTGAGCATATTATGTGTAAAAAAAAATCTTACACAGAGGCGATTTGGAAGATGGACAGTCCCATTAAAAAACTTCAGTTAATATTTTACATGGCTAAAAACTATTTTTAAACAAAACATTATTTTATAAGCAAATTTCTTTTAAAGTAATAATAATACTCGAGAAAGAAATTTGTTCTTGTTAACTTTCGTAACATAAAAAGAAAATAATTAACCGTTGCTCTAATAAAAGTTAAAAAATCAGAAAATAATTTTACAATTTCATTTACAGTACAATGGACGTTACGAATTAATTAATTAAAATTCACTTAAGCGACACAACAAAATTAATTCAAACTATATATTTATAATCATTGGCAAAATAAATTATTACTTAAAAAAAAAACACGTTTTATTCTTAATTTACATTATTTTGGGATTTGTCCTACCGTTTATAATTATAACATATATCATTTAAACAGTTTTTTTTAATAAAAAAAAAACCTTCATTATTAGTTTTTTTTTATTTTTAAAGCAACCAAAATTTAATTTGTCGACAAATTAAGATTCTATATGCCCCTCTGAGAAGGCTACAACTGGCAATATCCATCATTATGATAGGAATTCTAGAAAATAATATGAAATTTTGTTAAAGTGTATTGTTACGCTATTGATGAGTATGATAAGTGTCTAGTTTTTATTTCTCCCTTTCTCTTTCTCTCTGTCCCTCTCTCTTGGAATATGTCCTCAGAAAGATTTTATTTTCAGCACATATCTTAATACTGTTCCTTAAAAAGAAAGTTTTTTTTACTTCAGTCCGTAGATCGCCTTCGATCTTTGCACGAATTCCATCAGGCTTCTCGACATGTAGTATGGGCTGGACATGCCATTATTCAGTAGTACGTCCTCACAGTAACATATAAAGATTGTGCTGATGGCGGTCTAAAAAAATTTTTTTATTTGTTTTAAAAGCTTTTAAATAAACCTAGAAGAATAAAGAAAAAAAATTATTAATAGCCGGTCCACATTAGTAAATCCAGTTAGGTACAGGTTTTCTAATAAGAAAATGTTGAAAAATGTTATACAAACATCAAAAGATATTGTTTTTTTTTTTAATAGACAAAGCCGATTCAAATTGATATGTTATTAAAAAAGATAAAGGTGCATAAAAATGATGGTCACACCAGAAACTGTTGCCAAAGTCGTCAGAATGCGATGTTATAGCGGCGACCGTCGTAAAAAATGGTGAACCAGAATACGTACAAAAATGGACTTTATTAGTTTTTGGATATTGAATAAGTAATAAACCAACAGTCTGGCGATCTATAACTGTCCATTTTTTTGAATATTTTTTTAAAATTATTTGTAAAATTGATGTACAAGACATAAGTACAATGTTTTACTATTCAAAAGAGTTTTGATCGGTAAAATAATAAAAGTGAAATCTGGTGTATATATATATATATATATATATATATATATATATATATATATATATATATATATATATATATATATATATATATATATATAACAGAGTGTTACAAATTCAAGTGTATTCATGGGGATCTCGTAAACCGTAAGAGATACAAGGTCGGTTAAATTGAGGCAAAGTTGCGCATTTAAGTGCCTAACAACATGCCTATTAGAAAGTTGTAAAATTACGAGTACTTTCGAAAATATCCGGAAAAAAAAGAAATTTGCCGATTTCATTTTAATTTTTTTCTGACGTTATTTAAAGGGATATGGAAAAACAAAAGACACTTTTTAAGCTCTACAAAACAACGTTGAGAGATTTTCCGTACGATGTTTCGATTTCGTTAAACCATCATCAACTTTATTTTTTAAATATGGCACTCAATTGTTTATTGCATTTTTTTTTCGGATATCTCTGGAAGTACTCGGAATTTTACAACTTTCTAATAGGCATGTTGTTAGGCACCTAAATGCGCAACTTTGCCCCAATTTAACCAACCTTGTATCTCTTACGGTTTACGAGATCCCCATGCATACACTCGAGTTTGTAACACCCTGTATATATACAGTATGTTCACGGTGTTCGCAAATTGAAAAAACTTAAAATGGTACAAGAGTAAAGTGAATTTATTTGAGAAGATATGGAAATAAGTTACTAGAAAAAGTTGTTTAAAATTAAAAGTTAGTCTTCAATACCAATTTTCGAAAAAATCGGCCCACTTGTATTTATTTGTAATTAAATTTATGTTAATATCAATTTAAATTTTTTATTATCAAATTTTTTGCTGTAAAGTAAGCTTTTAAAGCTGACGATACTGCGGCTAATGAATTATAAAAGCGAAGTGTCAATAAAGCTTGTCAACGCCTACTAGTACAAAAATGAGTTGTTAATTTGGAATTAGTTAATTGATATTAAAATAATTTTCATCACAAATTAATAAAAGTAGGCCGATTTTTTCGAAAATTGGTATTAAGAACTATCTTTTACTTTTGAACAACTTTTCCTTGTAACTTATTTTCATATCTTCTTAAATAAATGCACTTTACTCTTGTACCATTTTAAGTTTTTGCAATTTTTTGAACACCGCGTATAAAATATGTTAAATGTTTCTATCCCAATCTTACTTTAAGAAGTAGCAAAATTTTTTATCAAGAGTAGCTTTTTTCGATAAAATCAAAAATAAAAAACCACAACTAACCACATCTTTTCCGTGGACATATTGTACATATATATATATATATATATATATATATATATATATATATATATATATATATATATATATATATATATATATATATATATATATATATATATATATATATATATATATATATATTTTATATATATATATATATATATTTATTAAAAAAAAAAAAAAAAAAAAAAAAAAAAAAAAAAACCGAAAGTTTCAAAATTTTAAATTGCACCTTGTATTTATTTTAGGCCTTTTTAACCATGTGTCACACTTTACATTTTATTTTAAAATGGCTGCCAAAATCGATTTTTTTTTTCAAAATTTTAGTAGGTCATGACGTAATAATTACAAATTATTAGCATGTTAAAGGCGTTGAGATGTGAAGAATAAGGCGTTAAAATATTTGTGATTTTGTTACTTTCTACTTAATTAATAAGAGTTATGAATATAGGTTAATTTTTAAAATTTTAAATATGTATTTTTTTATCGCTCAATATCTCAAAATTCAAAATAGGAAACTTTCATTTTTGTTTAATTTAACTTTTGGTCAAACATTTACTATTTCATATAATTTATCAAAATTGCTATGCACAATTGACCTTTTTACCAAAATGGCAAAATTATACATATCTACATTGAATCGCAAATCCTTAAAATAAGTATAAGTACAGGTAACAATAATGCATCAAGTAGGCAGTGTAATACCCCAGCATAGGGATAACAAAGATGGTAAACATATCAAGAGGTCCATGAAACAATTTGCACGGCTACAAGGCAAGGCTGCTTCTAGTAGTTATAGGTTTGAAGGCTAGAAGAGTAGCGTGACCAGCAACGTTAATAGATATATGTCAATTAAAAAAGAAAATAGAGGGACAATCATCAACTATAGAACGAAGGCCATAGGATGTAATTTTCTCAAAGAACGTATCATGCCGGATCTGATCAAAAGCGTTAGATATGTCAATAACAATCATTTAAAAGCCAAGGGACTTAAGGGACTCGTTTTAGTTATTTAAAACAAATATTTGAATTTTTCTATTACCTACCAAACATGCAAACATATTAAGAAGACACGTTTTGTAAATGTTAACATCGTGAACAACCATACAATTAGCCCAGCAAATACTAAATGGTTAGAAAACATAAAAAAATATATTGTTATAATTTTTAAAACTTTGTTTTTTGTTATTAGTTCTTCAGTAATTTAATAATTAAACATTCTTACCTCAACTATATATATTAAGGGGGAAGCAACCAATAAGGAAACAACTGCAATAGTAGGAAATGGGGGCACATTTCCAGATCCTGGTCCCTAAAAAATCATTAAGATATTAAAAGCATTCACCATGGTTCGTTTGACTGCTGGTTAATATTTGGTATTTTTACAGACTTTAAAAAATAAAGATATTTCTTTCAAATTTGACAAAATGCATATTGTAAGCTGAACTTTGTATTAAATATAAAGTAATTATCTGTGGTCTAAAAAAATACAAGTATTTTTTAAAACTCCTTATGTCAAATATGGGATTAATATTAATAATAATGGGGTAGTTTTCGGTAATTTATAATCTGAACATTTTCAAATAAGAATGGCGAAACCAAAAACAGAAGAACAAAAATACATCTCATTGGTACATTTAAAGAACTAGCTAAACTGGCGAAAAATCTGTTAAAACAGATAACGCGTTATAAAACCCTTAAAAAAATCGTATTCGTTTAGTCGGATCTGAGTAAATAAGCCTAAGTTAACAATATTGTTTTAGTCATTAAATGCAAGTTGTTAATCATCCTTAATCCATGTTAATAAAATAATTTAGACATTATCTAAATAAAAATTATTAAAGGGCTTTCGTTACAGTAAAAATACGCCAAGAGCAATTAAAGAAGTTCTGGAGCAAAAAAGAAAATTATAACGATTATCTTAAATTACTCTGACTGCTTTTATTTTTTTTACAAGATTTTGTTTTTTTCTTTGAAGAGATAACTAATATAAACATATTATTATTGTTCTTTTAAATTATTTAAAAAATTTCCTTACACTTTAAAATGGTAGTTAATATCATTAAACAACTGTCTTTAAATTTAAATGGTAGTGTTGCAAGGTTATAAATATAACCTCAAAATTTTCAACCTACTTATCACAAAATACAAACTTGTCATTTGTTTCTTTTTGCCTATAGTTCAGTAAACGAAGTTGTGGACCTGAAGATCAGGTTGAGCAGTCTTTTAATTTGCAGGTATCAATGTGTACATTGACCTCTAAAAATATTATAGATAGAATAATGTCCGCAAGGGCCTGAAAATGGCTCTCAAGAGCCCGGAAATCGTTTTTTAAACTATTTTGACCGATATCTCCCGAAATATGGCACTTACGAAATTCGTGTCTAGACAAAAATAAAGAGTAGTTCATTAGCTGCAAAAATGACTCCCATCACTTTTGTCAAAAATTTGATGGTTTTTGAGATAACCGGCCATTAACGCGCCGCGTATTTTTTTGCACCTGCCCCGCATCTCGAAAGGCGCTCCAAGCTACTTACACTTCCAAGCGCGCGGTCAAATTTTTAAATTACTTACGTAAAAATGCATATTTTTTATGATTTAAAGTTCATATTAAAGAAGAAACCTGTAGCTATAATATTTTGTCACTGTTTCTTTTTTTTTTGTTTCTCTAGAATATTAAAAACTCGAGCCAAAATTAGTTTTGGCTCGATATTTTAACCCTCCTATCAATCTGTTCATATTTTTTTATAAAGAGTAACTTTTGCAAATCCTTTTGGATAATGGGGCTTTAAAAGGTGTTGAATACATTCCAAAAGATTCAATAAAGATTTTTTGTGTATTGTTATAAACAAGGTGTTTTTCTTAGGGGTGCTTTTTTGGATTTCCGGAATTTTAAAAATGCTCGACTCTATCGGTAATTAATACATATATAATCAAGGACCATATTGGTTTTTAATGCACATTATTCAAAAGCTTAGATTGTCCCATTCTCGACGAAACTCTTTCTTTTTTTTTCAAGTTTTTTAATTTGTCGAAAAAATTCTTACTCCAATGAAAACTCGACATTTTTTTTTGATGATTACTTTCTCTTCGTGCTCATATTTTTTATGGTTAACAATTATATCAAACTAAAGATCACATTTTGACCTTTTTATCAATATGTATATATCAAGTACTTTGTTACCGACGAAGTTGCAAGGCAGCACTTATATAATCGGGTGTATTTACAAGTAATGCATTGGCTCGCGAACGAACAGCCGCTAAAAGAATAGAGGGGGAAATGTATAGGAGATGAATTAAGTGGTAAATGTTTAGCCCCGTTTTTGTCAAGGGGAGCTCAAAGGCTTATACTACCAAAATAATTACGTTTCCGACACCAAAATTTCTTAAAGATCATTCTTAGAGGTACATTCATCTCCGTAATAATTTCGTGAATAGGAATAAAAGTGATGGCGCCATCTACAATTGGTCTTTGCAGTTTAAAACATGTAGATCAGTGTATCTCCAGACTCCTTTTCTCAGAATTTGATAAGAAAGTGCCATATTTTAAGATTCCAAACACTTATGATTTTTGCAACCCTTTTTTTGGAAGAAGCATTAGGGTAACAAAAAAATCATAGGGACCATTTTTGTAGGTACTGAACTTCTGTTCATTCCTGTCCAAACCCCAAATCTCTAAGTGTCATATTTCGGCAGATATCGACCAAAAACGGATTTTTAGGCTCTTGAGGAGCATTTTCAGGCTCTTGCGGACATTTCTCTATCTATGATATTTTCCAAGTTATACATAATATACACCTTGATACCTGTAAATAAAAAAAAATTGTGACGGCCCAACCTGATCTTCAGGTTTGGGGTTTTTCCGACCTTCATTTACTGAACTACTAGCTACGTTACTAGTTCTATTTTATTAACTTGTGTTAACTTAAATTTTGTGTTTGTATTTTTTTAAATAGAGTGTCCTACTAAGTCATTTCTAACAAAAAGAAGGAATTTGTCGCCTTTAAGATAAATATTAGAGCAAAAACTACGTACTGGCTGAAAAAAATTGATTAATATTTCTATTATTATTAAAATCAAACCTGTTGTGGATCATCACTCTTATAAAGAAAAAAAGGCTTAAAAGTAACATATAAGCTCTTTTCTGCAATTTGTACTATACAGGGTGTTTTCTAATTGAATGTCAATATTTAAGGGGGCAGTTTTTGGGTCCATTTTAGGAAGAAAACTTTATATGAACGTATGTTCTAAACGTCTTAACTTTTGAGATACAGGATGATAAAATTTTCAAATATAAATTATTTATTATTAATATCTGTAATACCACTTCAGATATTTTAATGATATTTGATATACATGTATTATGTATTAGGAGGCATTTTTAAGTGTACCACATTCTTTTTTATTTCCTCCAGTTGCGTTCGTACGGAATTTAACCTGCCCATTTTGGTAGATATAAAATAAAATAAACTTTTTAAAATTTTCAATCATTTCTAAGCAAAGTTGATCATTAACTTTTTTAATTCAATGCACTGTTTTTGCTTAAAAAAATTAAAACCGTTTCTCTATTTCATCATACCAATATTGGTAAACAATATCGCCAAGCAAAAAAATATCTAGATTAAATTTTTCTAGGTAAAAACCGAGC
The DNA here is from genome assembly GCA_019359885.1 of Listronotus oregonensis. Taxonomy (NCBI): domain Eukaryota; kingdom Metazoa; phylum Arthropoda; class Insecta; order Coleoptera; family Curculionidae; genus Listronotus; species Listronotus oregonensis. The sequence continues at coordinate 184,278 of JAHBCN010000473.1, read as the reverse complement.
GTCGGACTAAAAAAATTAAAAGCAGCTTTGATCACTTGATTTTTTTTAGTCCGACGCACGGTTTTCACCTAGAAAAATTAAATTTGGGTATTTCTCTGCATGGTGATATTGTCTACCGATATTGTTATGATCACGCAGATAAACGGATTTTATTTTTTTTTTAAATTAAGTAATCAACTTTACTTGAAAATGATTGGGGATTTTAAAAATATTTCTTATTTTAAGCGAAATCGGTTGCGTACCATCAATATCTGCCAAAATAGGCAGGTCAAATTCCGTACGGACGCCACTGGTAAAAATAAAAAAAACTGCCTTTAGATACATAGTACATACAGGGTGTTTCCTAACTACAGTACGAAACTTCAGGGGGTGATTGGCTAGGTCGTTTTAAGAAAAAAAGTTCCTATGAACATATGTCAGGAGTTGCTTCGTTTCTGAGATACAGGGCGTTGAAGTTTAAAGAAAAAAACGGTATTTATAAAATATCATAAATATCCTAAAACCGATTTGATCGAAATTTGGTGCAGTTATTTGAAGTAATAAGGTGCTTATTTAGCTCTAACTATATTGAAATTATTAGCTCCAGTGGCGTCTCAGTGGGCACCACAGCCATATTATTGACGAAAAAAAGTACATCGATGACTTTTTCTTATAGTTTTTATATTTTTTAGGATTAAGCAACTAAAAATACAACTTTTTACTTTCCTGTGTTTTCTTCCTATCTAGCTTCGTTTTCAAGAAAAAAAACCACATTAACTCATTCTAAAAGCTATCCATTGACAACATAAAATAAAAACCAAAAATAAAAATACACAATTTTAACCTTAAAGTAAATGAGCAAAATGTCCACCTTCTCATAAAATACGGGACTGCAATTTTATTAAAATATTTAAGTGGTATTACAGATATTATTAGTAAATGATTTATTTTTGAAAATTTTACCACCCTGTCTCTCAAAAGTTTAGACGTTTAGAACATACTTTCATATAAAGTTTTCTTTTTAAAATGGACCCAAAAACTGCCCCCTTAAATATTGACATTCAATTAGAAAACACCCTGTATATTTTTAGGCTTTAATACATATAATATAAAAACCGCTGTAATAAAAAGTTCTGACACTTTTGCCGTCTTTTAAATTTATTTATAACTTTGTTTAAAAAACAAAAATTCTATTGTAGAACGGGTCCCAATGATGTACTTATGTTTTTCTCAATTTAATATAGTACAGATTAAAGTTCCGTAAGTACTTACAGGTGCAATTTTGTAAATCGCCACAGACAGCAAGCATGTAATTAAAACAATCAACAATTGGGCTACTCCAAGAACAAAACGTCCAATGTAGGTAACAGCAAGAATACCACCCAAGTTCTGAATTAGCAACCTTACAGCTCTTTTTCCTGATCTGATGAAACCCTTTCCATGAATAGCTTTAAAAAAATTACTACATTTTTATTTTAAACTTCCAAACAGAAAGACGCTTACATATGGTGTGCAATTTAATTATTATTGTTAACTATGGCATAGATTACATGCAACCCATACACAGATTTTGCTTTTCGACCATCCATCTATAATCTGTCAAAATTTCAAATAAATCGGTGCATATATAAAAAATTCGGAGGTGAAATACTGGACTGCCTGGACTACAGGCGACTTTTTAGATGCCGCAACTAAATAATTGCGTCCGGACCTATTCCGATGGTAAACAGTTGCCGGCAGAAATAGATTACTTTTCGCAATAAATTTAATCTATCAGCACCTAGTATTATTCTTTACAGTCACCGCCAGTTTTGACGCATCCCTTTAAAAGAAATCGTATCGGAAAGGGCATTTAACAAAAGTCATAGGATATTCTTTAAAGATCTAAAAAGACCTTTAAATGAGACCGACAAAATCTTTTTGACTGAAATTTCAGTGAGATTGGTGTAAAAAAGTTAAACTAAAAAAAACGCAATAAAACTAAGGGCATTTTATTCAAAATCAAATTAAACTTATTCCTTACCCAATTACTTTATTTTCTGTTATTTTGACATCTAAAAGTTTTACCGATAAGAGATACAGTTTTGAAAAATGAGTTTAAATTATGTTTTTTTGTGATTTTTCAAAATTTTCTTTTTTTCATTTAACTGAAAACCATAAGAGATACGAAAAAATAGAAAAATATTTATGACGATTTTTTCCTTTTTTAATTTTTTTTGTGGTATAAAAATTGACGGAGTTATAACCGATTTAAACTTTCACTAGTAGGATACTTTCGAGCCCTTGACCCTTTATATACCCTATAAATGTGAAGGGTCTAAGCCAAATCT